>VWYP01006743.1:231486-250543 GCA_013400435.1 Pycnonotus jocosus
CGGGCCGGGGGCGGAGGCGGGACCCGCCGGGGCTGTGCTGGGGCGCTCGGATGTGGCCGCGGGGTGCGGCGGGAGCGAAGCGCCGGGCGGCAAAGCGCGTGGGGTGTTCTCGGTGCGCAGGTAAATGGAACGTAGTGCGTGGGCCAAATAAAGCAAGTTCAAAATGAGTGGCTTAATTATTAAAATGTTAAAGTTATTTTATTTGTCTATCTTGAGCCCTTGAGGGAACCGAAAAGTCGAAAGCAGCTTTTGCTTGGGCGCGGGGCGGCACCGCTGGGATTGCAGGGACGGATTCCTCCACGACGGCTTCAGAGGCTGAATACGGGACACTGAGGAAGAAGCCGAACTGACCCTGATCATCCCGAAATCCACTAGAATTTTTTTTTCCCCCCTTTTCACTGAAAAGTCACCGATATCCTTAAACATTTCTTGAACACTGAGCCGACGCGTGACCAGACCTGCGGGTCTTTCTAAATAGATGTAATCTATTTTCTTTGAAAGTATATTGGTCTTGATCAAGAATGGGATTTTAAAAATATATATATACAAGCTCATGTTTTCCATATTTTATTTCCTCCCCGTGTTTTCAAGAACTGGAGGAAATGGGAAGTGATCTTTTGGTGCTTGTTCAGAATAGCTTTATGGCCCTTTAAAGATCATTAATTTCCCCTTTGTATTTTTAGATGCATTTTTAATCAGACCTTCTGGTTTAAATGACTGTATGATGTATCTAAGGTTACAAATGAAAGCACTTCTTAGCCACAATTCACTTCTGAGACCAGAAAAAATCAGGCCAGCTTGTCCTGCTCTCAGCTGTTCAGCACTATTTTAATACCAGAGTTTTCATCTGGTGGGGAATTCTAGCAGAGCTCAGATTTAGTCTAATGAGCTGTCAATTATTTTAAGCTTTGATTTTTAATACCTTCATTCGGCCTTTTAGTTATTTTCTTCCCTGAGATCATCATCATCACTTGTGTTATTTTTGGCCAGCATTTTAGACTTCACTGTTTTCTCAATAAGGTGATTTTATTACCTATTTACTTAGTTCTGCCCTGACCCAGTGGCCAAGGCACATAGGGTATGTAATACTGGGGCTCCACAGTGAGGGAGGGTTAATAGAGATAAAAGCAGTCCAATCTGGTAAACATCAAGGCAAGTGAAAACAGATAATAACAAGAGCTGCTGGCCGGGAAATCCTGACTCCAAGGCAGCTGGCAGAGAAATTCAAGCGGAAGAAAAAAGGATTTTTTCAGATGCCAGAGCTGGTCAGAGCTGGCTGAATCCACATTCACTTAGCAATCAAGATACTTTGCCAAGCTGAGGCACACTAGCAAAACAAACAAATGGCTCTAGGGATCTGAGAAAGAAGACACCTGGAACTGGGCAGATCCGGATCCAATTAAGATTCCCTTTCTGACAGGGCAAACACAAGTGTGAAGGACTTACCTCCTACAGAACATATGCTGGGCTCCTTGTTTGGTTTTTATTTTGGTTTGGGTTGGGTTGTTTTTTTTTTTTTCTCCCTTGTTTTGGTATGTATTTAAAGGTAATGCAAATGGGTTTTAATTTAAACCTCTCTATACCCTCTCTTTCAAGCTTCGCTACTAGAAACCTCTTCAGGTTTGGTCTTCCCCAAGCTCAAGTCTGAGTACTTTTGGGCAGCTCTTTTCAGATTGCTGGCATTGGCTGTGACCACCTAGGACATGCTGAGGTGGGACAGAAAAGAGAGGAGGGGAATTATAAATCTAAAAGAGCTCAGTTTAGAGCAAATAAATAAATTCCAACTGTTATCCTGCTATAGTCTATAGGCAAAAGTACAAGTCAGCCAACTCCAAGTTACTCTGTGTGATAGAAAAGATGCCAGAAAACAGAGGCTGTGGGGGGGAAATGGCTCTTTTCCACTTGCACAGTTCTGACATTGGCCCTTTACAATTAAATAAACTAATATTGTTATTTTGATTTGTGACTCAGAGAACTGAGTGATTACATTAACAAGCAATTGCTATGCAGCCATATGCCTCACAGGATAAACCAATCCTGTTTGGTTTTACAACATTTTAGTTTCAATTTTTCACATTCCATAACCTTGAGTAGCCAAATATATCATATTTTTCAACCTTATTGTTATCATCATTCTCATATCATTAAAATTTTTTAGAAAATATCAGCCCTCCAACAGAGTTATGGTTTTGGCCAGGTTGAAAGCTGACCATTATTTCTGAGGTTATTTTCAGTACTTTCCTTCTTTCACTCACTCAAAAAGCCACACTCTGCATCTCATATATACCTGCATGACATTGTCCAGCAGGTGTCCAAGTTCAGTCCAGGGGAGTCAGGTGCAAAAGGAACACCAGCAGAAGGTGAATGTAAGGCAGAGATGGTGTCAAAAACAGAGTGCGCCAGTGGTTCCTCAGAAAACTGAGAAAATTCCATACTGAGAAATACTTCAGTCCTGGTTTTGAGTGGGCTGACAAACTTTTCTCCCAAACAAATTTAAGATGAAGGGAAAATTTGATATTGTAGATTAGACCAGATAACCTTTAAAGATGCCTTACAACCCAAACTATTCTATGATTAAGAAGTAGATGAGGTAGTAGTTACTTGGGAGGAAGTGCAGACGGCTACATAGAAGAGAGAGACAGGCAGGGAATTGGCTTTCCCCTCTCCAGAAACAGGGTAATTTGGCTTCATGGAATGGGCAAAGCATGAAGGGGAAGACTCCAGTTGAAATAAGGAGGAGGATGCATATGAGTCACTTCTTTTGGCTACCGGCCACCTGTTTTCAAGAAAGCATGTTTCTAAGTGCTGAACAGCTCAGCCTGTGGTGTTCACCCAGGATGTATGGGCAGGAAGATGGGGCTGGGGATGCAGTCAGACTTGTGAGCCCCAATCTGCCATTGTCACCCCACACGCCCATTAATGCCACCCTGTGCCACACATCTGCCATAGTGGCACCAAGGCTGACTTGCCAGGCGAAATTGGGCCATGTGCTAGCAGCAGGTTTCTTGTCCTGCAAGCAGATGTTGGCAAGGGCCTGCTGTGCATATGCCCACAGCTTGGCCACAGCTGGCTGTGGAGAGCCTGCTGCATGGAGAGCCAGTGTGGGGTATGGGGCTCAAGGGCTCTGCTCTTCAGAGAGGAGAGGCAAGGAGAAGCCCGAGAGCTGTGTTTCTGTGCCCCCAGACTACTGCAGCTCAGTCTGCCCCATCACCAGGACAAATTGCCAAAGATTTCAGAAAGTATAATCAAATTATCAAACAATCCTCCTTTAGATACATTTTTACTGACAATCCCAAAGATACTGAAGAAAAGAAAAAAAGCATATTTTTCCAATATAAAAAGCATTGCAAAACCCTATCCCTACTAGGTTCATTTGTAATTCCATATTTTTATTTAAATTTCTGCTAAACAACTTTCTTTGCCATTATATAACTCCATTATAAACAATTATCCAGACTCATGTTACCACTTTTTCTGAAGATACTTTGCTATTATGCTTGTCTTCAAACACCTGACACAATAGCCTCTGTATTAAAAACACAGTGGCTCTTGGAGGGCTCGCGAGCCAGCCTGTTCTGGCTGGGATTCTCTCAATTTCTGAACTTCCTGGATGGAAAAAAATCACTGCTTACCTTGTCTTCGTGCTGAAAAAAGGAGTGAATGACTGTTTAAGATAAACAGCAGTTTCTACTTACATCCAGAACTCTACAATGTGCTCACCAGTTCTTTTATTTCATTTAGGATAACGTCAGCCACCTGATGTGCAGTTCCATTTCTAAAAATTTGGGGGATGCAGCCTCATTCTTAGCAAGTACCTTTGTATTTTGAAACAAGAGCAGCAGCCATGATGGTTTGCATTGCAAGCAGCGTGTTATCACACTGCAGCTTAGCAAAGTTTTTCAAGTGATGGCAGGAACACATGCTGGCTGCTTCTGATTACACAGAAGACCTAGTTTTCATGAGTTCTCAAATTTCATCCAGTGGATATACAAACAGATGGCCAATCTGTTTCATTCTGTACTTATCAATAAAGGACTATAAAGTCACAAAACACACAGCATCATATGAGACAGGAGGCATGGCAGGAAGGCCATAAACTGAGCTGCTGCAGGCAAACCTGCCCTTCATCCAGGCAGCTTGCCAGGGCAGGACTTGGTTTTAGCAGAAGCAAGAATATGGTTGTGCATTGCTTGGCCAGCCCAAGACAGAGCCTGTATCAGTCAGATGTAGAGGCTGGCAACATGGATCTGTATATTCAGAGCCCAGGCAGGAATCACCACTGAGATGTTGAGTATCTTTGGATCTTTAGAGCTGGTGGGCTAGGAGGGGGGGTTAGTCTGTGCGAGTCCACTTAATCTACTTAGCTCTTCCTATTTTCTTAATTTTGCACTTTACTGCCTTTATGATCTCTGCCTCTTCTGCTTGCCACCATTTCCACCAATACCAAATGCTAAACCTGGAGACTGAATAGAAAATAAAAATTAAAAACCTGTCATAATCAGAATTAGCAGGATAAGACCAAAAGAAGCTTTCAGGTGTCACACTTTTCCCAGCTCTGCTCTCTGGAACAATTTCCCTCCTTTCCTCAGGACATTTCAGTCTGTTATTTCTTTCTTCAAATCAGGCCTGAAACCCCTTCTTTCCCCTTCAGATCTCAATTGGCTTTCTCAGTGAAATGGCTGTGGCTCCATGTGCAAATGGAGTGACACAAAACCTAAGTGCCCTAGGTGGATCTTGGACAATGGTGGCCTTTAAAGAAATGGCAAGCCAGTTACCTTCAGAGTGCTGAGCTGTACCTGTGCTAGCACTTAACCTCTACTTCCCCAATCACACAGGTACAATAGTTAGACCTTGCTGATTTTGTTATTCCTTTGGAATAAGTTTCTTTAAAATAGCCAAGCCACAAGGGCCTAATGAGGTGCACAGCTGTGCAAAGCTTTCTGAGCAGCAGGAGCAAAAAGAAAGAACATATGTGGGACCAAAATGCTCTGAGCCCGCAAATGACTGATCTCCAGTCATTCAAATGGCTAAAGATTAAGGACTCACCCAACTAGATCAAAAAACAACCAGAAAAACACACGCCCTCCCAAAAACACACCAGACCCAAAACCAAAACTAAAAAAAACCCACCAACAACAACAACAAAAAAACCCCAACCACCAAAAAACTACCGAATTTGAGGAATACCAGGCAAAATCAGCAGGGAATAAAAAAGGATAAGAGAGTAATATTTCTATCAGGAGTAATATTTATATCTTACATGTTGCATTTTCTCTCTACCTTCCTATTTTACCATGGAGCAAAGAAACCACCAATCATTCTGTAGAAGGAGACTGTAGACTTCTTATTTTAAAATGGAGCTCCTTAATCAGGGATCCAAAGGTACTTAGAGCTCTTTTCCCACCTCAAGAACTGCAAAAGGGCTGGGATTTTTTTTTTTTTTTTTGTGCCTGGGAGGCTACAGAATCCAGACTTGCCAACACAGCACTAAAATAAGTTGATTTTGCTTGAAAAGAGCTATATTAATCTTCTTACTTTAAATGCAGCACTTTCTGCTAGTTATGTGTACATATTATAGATCAAACAAAATCAATTGCTCCATTCTATCAATTCTAGCCAAGGGAAAACATAGCAACAACATTTCACCTCTGAAATCTTCTTCCCAATACTTTTTCAAATACAATAACAGTAAACCAAAATATTCCAGTCACTAAAACTTCTACAATTAGATATCCACTGTCAGTCTAGCATCACACTATCCACTCTAACATTACACACCTTAAAGATTCCAAGTATTCTGTGATTCCTATGCACAGCCACCATAGCATTCAGCATGCTAATTTTAAAACCTGCTTCATCTCCTGTTCCAAAGACTGATACAAAGGAATGTTGCACACACATGCAATGAAAGGGAAGGAGTTTACTCTAATATCCAAGTAATTTGTTTTCTCTGCATTTAACTTGAATATAAATTAATTGGAGAAAGCACTGGTAATATTTTTATATATTAGAGGGCATAAGAGCAGCAAATTCCCTGCCAACACTGTATAGCCCCCACAAAACATATACCTCCCCCAGCCTCAAACACCTTCAACTTATTACCATTTAGAAATAGGTAGAGGGAGAAGGAAGGTCTGATCACGCCTTAACCTAAAATAACGTTTTGCTTTGTCAGGTTAATTATACGTTCTGACATCAGAAACTGAAATTAGCAAGCAATTTTCCCTTGAGTTGCCCAGAGACTGTAGAATGAATCATGCCTGCTCTTGTGCTGCACCCAGATCACAGAGAACAAGGGATGGAAAGACCAACATATTTATTTCCCTGCTCTGATCTCTGTGGCTGGAGAGTCATAGCCACAATCTGGCTTTGTAGGGGCTGTGATGTGGCTGGCTGGTATTGCTGTCATCCCAAGTGTGGCAGAAATGACCATCAGCTTCCAATGGGTGCATTTCCACTGCCACAAAGGCATATTCACTGCTTTCCTTTGATCCTGCTGTGAACCCATGGCACCAGAGTTTCTCAAAATCTCACTGAAACTTTCTGAAATTAATTTGGCGTGTCAACAGTGTTCAACACAGGGCATTCTTCTCGGAAAAAATACAGCCAGAGCTTTTAGCACTTAAATACACAGAAAACACTCTCCAAGTAACTAAGATACCCTCCTCCTCCCTACAGCTATTTAGCACAAGATAGCCTGAAGTTCGCCTAAATCTTAAATTTTAGAAAGAGCACCCAGACACATCTTTTGCTTGTCTCGTTCTGGGTTTTTTTATACCTAAAGTTCTCCTGGCATTTTGTTTCCATGGTGGCTGCTTTCAAACTACTCCCGCTCTCAGGCCTCTTTTCCCCTCATCCATTCACGCTGTTCAAAGGTGCGGCAGAGCAGCGTGCGGTTACCTCTGTCCACCCCTGCCCGCCTCCCTCCTTCCTGGGGCTGCTCCTGCCGAGCTTCGCCTGCTCCTCTTCCTCTCCCGGAGCTCCCTCTGCTGTTGGATGCAGCTGCGAGCCGGCGGAAAGCCCGGGCGCTGCTGCGGGGATGGATCTCCGGCGGGGCAGGATGGAGCTCCGGAGGGGCAGGATAAAAGGATAAATAATCCTAGCTGGACACCCCGCAGGGCTGTTCTTTCTGTCCGAGTGTCAGAGCAATAGGAACATTTGCCTTTATGCTCTATCTCCAGCTGTTTAGCGTAGGACATGAGCACAATGGTGTGGAGTAGCTGCAGACCCAAACTGCTGATTAATTACAAGAAGTACTACAGGAAAGGAAGGGAAAACTCTGCCAAAATCTATGAGCGAAAAATAAGGCCCCAGCCTGTGAAAGCCATGTGCTTTTTCTGCTTGCCGTAGGCAGACTGGCCTCATGCTATGACAGCCCTGCTGAAGGACACCTACACACTGGAGGTATGTGCCAGCTGCCGCAGGCCATGCTGAGCCAGGATATGGGAGATTTAAGCCCCCCGCCCCATGGCACATGGGCATGAGGAGGGGGGATGCTCACTCTCCCATCGCTCCCTGCAGAGCTATCCCCCCGCCGTGTGGCACACAGGCAGATGCTGCTGTGCTTTGGGCTTCCCCGGAGAAAGAGAGCACAAAACACTCATTTAGCAGCAGAGAGGGGGCCAGGCCTCAAAACCTGCCAGTAACTTGTGCTGGTTTCTGCAGGGGCAGAGCCCAGCTGCCCTGGTGCCCAGGGATGATGCACGGCTCCACTGCCACTCTAAGGAGTGTGACACGGACATGCACCCAGCTGTCCCCTGCTAACGCTGCCACGCTGGCACACTTGGTGCATTTGCCTTCGTATGTTGCCATAGGAACTACAGCCCCAGCATCTGCTCCTGCTGCTTCCTGCCACGCTGCCTCTGCACCCCACTGGGCTCAGCCCATTTCTGCTCCTCTGCCAGCCTGATCATGCCTCCCCCTCACTCACGAACTCCCTGCCTCATCCTCTTTTTTGGGTGACAATCAGATTACTGCTCTAGCAGTTAATTATTGCATTAGTTATAATTTGCCTGTTCATTTGTCTTTCCCCTTCCCTCCCACCTTGGAATAATTCCATCTCTCCATTCTTTCCACCTTCACACTACCTCTGCTGTCTGACTCCCATCCCCTATTCTCTTGCACTCCTCAGCCACACAAAGCTTTGCTGCACTGCTCTACCCTTTCCTTCCTCTTTATCTCCCTGCTACTCACATCTTCTGTGCTCTCTCCTAAGATCTCTTGCTTCATCCTCTCTCCCAGTCCTCCTACAGTTTCCTTCACTTTAGACTCCGTGCCTACCACCTCAGGTTACTGCTTCACACTGGTCTTCTCTTTCTTCCACCCCTGCCCTGCAGGGGTACTGCCAGCTCCTCCCAGGTCTGAGCCAGGTTCGTTCCTCTCCTCTAGGCTTCCTGGCTCTTATACAGTCAACAGCGTTATCCATTCTCTGCTCCTGTTTATCCAAATACCCCAGAAACTGTCTCTTCTGCCACCTTCTTTAGCCTTAATTCAATCCTTCACAGCTCCAAATCCTTGCTTTCCTCCAGGCTCTTTTATCAAGACTTCCAAGGTAAGCACCTTATAGTTTCCCTTTGTCCCTAAATCCCACCCTTATACACCTTTCTTCTTCTTTGTCCTCTGAATGGGAGAATCCAGCCAGCACCACAGCTAATTCTACCCTCAGCCTAACAACCCTGATTTATACTTTTATTCCAGGGCTTGCACCATTAAGTTTCACAGCTTCTCATCCCTCCATTTCTATCCCCATCTCTCTGGTTGTTTTGCTGCTTCTGATGCCATTAATTGCAAATTCCCTTTAAAGCTGTATCCCTTCCTGTCTTATGAAATTGGTTTTCTTCTCTGCTGCCTTCTTTCTTTCCACAAAGACCCTTGGACCAGGACTCCAGTGGCCTCCTTCTATTCCCACCCCAGGCATATTATTCATCCTTCCTTGCCCTCATCTGTTCCCTGCCCTGTCCACATGGGAGTCTCCAGCAACCCTTATCTACTCCTTCCTCCCATATGAAGGACATAAATGTCTGCTGGGTGACCTTCTGGAGACCACCTCATCTGCCTGGAGGGCTTCAGCTAACATCTACAGCTCTGCTGGTCCCCACTCCTGCTGGGTCTCTCCACCTTGCATCTCAGCCAACCTCTATCCTTCCCTAGATGAACTGAGTGCTGCTAACACCACCTCCTCTGATTCTTTTACTTTTCCTTGCAAGTCCCTTGCATTTGCACACTCTGTTTCCCCTGTAGAAATATCACTCTTTCTTGCTCTGTTTCTTTTGCTTCCACTTCTCCAGCCTCATTTCACCACCACAAGGTCACCAGTGATCAGGAAATTGTAACATTTAAACTGTTGCTGCAGGACATGCAGGAGGTGCATATATGAGAAAGCACATAAGGATGCTCTAAAGGCAAGGAATTTTCCACTTGTATTATATTTTCATACATACTTCAGACCATCTGTGGAAAGCTGTAAAATGACTACTTGGAAACATATTATAGAATTGTGTTATTTTACTTAAAACATTAATTTAGCAAAGTCAGATCTGAAAACTCAGCAAAATGTGAACAGTTTTCTAGTGCTTCCCAATTTTGCTCATCTTTTAACAACAACAAGGTCTCACAGTTTAATGTGACCCAGAGTCTTCCCCAACTGCCTCTGACTCTTGAACCCACATTTGGCTGCTAGCTTGGCATGTATTACATTTTCTGTAGTCTCAGGTCCACATGTGCTTGTAGCCTGGAGTAATTTGCATGTGTATTCTCAAGTAAGGAAAAGTGAGGTGACACTTCATTATTTTATGACACCTCTGGCCCCTGATATCAGTACATTACCAAGTCTTTTTTGGCTTGTTTTCAGTGTTCTTTTAGGTGTTTTTTGCATACTGTGTTGTCATGCTGTCTATATATTTTGACTCAAATTTCTAGGTTTGAACACTCCCTGTTCATTTGAACAGCATACTGGATACACTTGAAGTTAGCTTTGTGACCATCTCTTTCCTGCTTCCCAGTATTTGAGAAAGCTTCTTATATCTGTCTAGTTTCCAAATGCCATTTTGTGGCAATTCTGGCCTGGAGGAAACTGGCAGCTCTATATTCATGGTTTTGCCTATATGAAATTTCTATACTTTAGTTCCAAACTTCTGGAAAAAGAGACTGTCTGTGCTGTTAGCCCTCAACTGCCTTTTTTTTTTTTTTTCCCTTATATAGAGCAGTTTGTCTTACCTATGCTTACTGCAGAATTTCTTCTTCATGTCTGAATACCAGTTGTTGAATGTGTCTTTAAACACTTCTTGCACACCCTCTATCTGTGTGCCTTTTCCCTTGTGCTGTCAATAAGTTCTTTTTTCTTTCCACTTTAAAACCAGCCATTCATATCTTTCCTGTATGAGTTCCACTGCAAAACAAATTCAGGTTAGTGCAATAGAGGGTGAGGGATGGGTACCCAAACTTTCAAATTACACAACCCTGTGCTTGATGCTGTTGTGGCATGAGCTCTACTGGTACTCACATAAATTGTCCCCCAGTCTGCAGTTGCTTCCATTGCTAACCCCTTTGCTTGGATGGTTGATCAGTAAATCTGAATATTTATAAAATGACAATTAAATGTTACTAAATCCACTGAAAACAGCCTAACTTTTCCAGTTTATGCCCACTTACCATGCCAATTTTTCTAGGTTTCCTGCAGTGACAGTGGTCCATCACAATACCTCCAGAGACACAACCTTCACATAGGTCGAGTTCCTACACATTAATTGTCATGGGAGTAGCTGGCTCCAGCAGGCAATATTTTTCACTCAGAGCTTGTCTGCAGAACCAGAAATTAATCTCCAGGGGTTTCAGACAGTCCCACAGACTCATGCCCAACCCCAGGGAATCCATATTTCCCCCTTCTTTTATAACTAGGTTTTGTTTCACACATAAACCTCTTGATAACAAGCACCAGCTGCACAGAGCTGTGGCAGCTTGTGAGTGAACCGGGATGTTACTGGTGGAAGAGGGAAGAGCCTGAAATGCACCTAAGGAAGAATTCCAGGAAGGACTGGACAGTCAGTGTCTTGTGATTAAATGGTACTTCACATCAGGACTACTCAGATGAGAAGCACGGTCTAACTTTGGAAGTCTGGAAGTCGGGATTGTGAATAGGAAACAGGGAATGACTAGGGGAGATGCTGTGACTAGTACCCTCCTCCAGGGGGAGGAGTGTGCTGGGAAAGGACAGACAGCCGGACTGTGGCAGGGAACAGATAAGCCTTTCGAAGTACAGGTTCTATTCCTGCAGTATTCCCCATTAAATTTTCCATCGTAAGCCTAAGATTTTTATGTGCCCTGGCCAGCTCTTTGTGGTAAAATCAGACATCAGGCAAAAGTTTTCTGCTATTGTCTTTGTATCTCCCAAAGGACCTTTGGTTTGAGTTTCTTTGCCAGCAAATAAGCAGCAAAAGCAGTTGACAGATCAAGATCGGTGATGATGGTAGGAATATGAGCTGACCATGTTGGTGGTTGCTGTTTATTCTTCTCTGAACAACGAACAACCAGTTTTCCCAGAGCTGCATGAACAGGAAGGAAGATCTGATCTCTGCTTTAAGCATGTAATAGGGATGAAATTCCAACTTGAGAAACTGGGGCTGGGGGTAGCTGAAAATCCCTTAAATTAAGACCCATTTCATTCTTTTTGTGCTACTTACTCTTGTATGAATTTCCTAAATCTAGGTGAGCAGAATGTCTCAGAAATAGTGGCTGGTTTGCTTGGTTTGCTGGGGGGAAGGACAAGGTGAGCTCCACGCTGCTGGAATCAAGGCTGTTGGAGACACAAGCAAAGGAGGGTGCTCTCCTCCCCTTTTGCTTGCCTGCACACAGCAGGTAGGCCGTGTCCTTAGCTCCTTCTTTTGGGTTTGGAAAGAACAGGATGAGCAGAGGGGAGATGGTCTTTCCACTCAACCAAATTAGCAGAGCCACCACGTACAGCAAAATTCCCAAATTGTTGAGCTCACATTAGTGTAAGACCCTTATATTTTCCTTCCCCAGAGCCGGATCATTTGGAAAAGAGGCAAGTCACTATACCCATGGACAAGGTTTTGTTGTGTTCTCTGTAGCAAATCCATGGCTGGATTGGAGCTTGCAGTTCATCTCAAAGCTAATACAAAATCTGCCTTTGAAGTGCAGTAGGCATTAAAGTGGAGGGGTACATGCACCTCTGGGATGCCAACCTGACAAATCCCACCTTGTCTGGACACCACAGCGGTGTCTTTGCTCAGTGTGGTACAAGAATTTTTGAAACATAGAAAAGCAAGAATGGATCAGACACACACAGTTGTTGGATCTCCACTTTGCTCTTCCAAGATTTTTCCCCAGTCCATTCACTTGAGTTTGGTGCATGTTTTCTTACTGCTCCAATTCAAGTGTGTACAGGCTTGAAAAATGCTTATGCAGGTCTTTGAAAACCCTGAATGCAATTCCATTGGGAGAGAACTGAACTTTTCCACCTGGACAGACATGATTGTGTGTTGACACCTGCAGACCAAAGCTTATGAATTAATTTTCTGTCTCTAGGAATTTGAAGATAGGATGCAGCATTTTACTGCATCTCTGGTAAATCAGTGCCTGGTACAGCTTCACAAAGGACATGGGTCAGCAGCCAGAAGGGCTTGCAGACACAACACAGGACAATGAGAGACCTCTCTTCTGCTAGAATAACAACTCAAGGATATTGTGAACAGCAAGACTTTCATGATCTGTGTGGAAGTCAAGCAAACCTTGATTTGCTCTGAAAATATCCCATGACACTGATTCTGCACTTGCAGAAGCACTACCTTTAAGCAACACAATGATACTTTTATTACAAACCTGGAAAATCACATGCTTTGAAAGAATAGCTCCTTTTAGGTCAATAAAGCTTGTTTTACTTCACTTGGGGTAGCTGTATGCAAAAGAACCACAGAAAACTGCATGAGAACATGATCCAGATAGATCACATGGAGAGCACTGAAGGGAAATACAGGCCTCCCTTTCTTCCCATCATTGTATTTGGAATATGTTTCCAATTGCACTAGTCACAAAGCAATCAAAGAAACTTGTCTACAGTGGCAAACTGAAGATGCCCTATCAGACCACATTACAGGGAGCTGCACAGTATTGAATCCTTAGTCACAACAGAAAAAACCAGCATCCACATGACTGTAGGCCACAATGCATTCAATTTCCGTTTGTCTTAACAGAAAAGAGGGCACAGATTTTCAAAGAAAATGAAATCTGTCTTTGGAGGATGCCTACATACCCATTTCTACCCCCTCTTACATCCTTACCTAGCATCCCACCTTTCTTTGCTTGAAATGGGGAAGAAGGGAGGCCGCCCCCTGCAGCTCCCAAGAGGCAAAGAGCTCATCAGCCAGAGATCTTTGGCCCTTCCCAGACTCCCAGCAAGCTCCAGTTCCTGCACCCCATCCTTCATCAGCCATCGCCTGGGTCAGTAGGCTGTTCCCTAGGTTTGAGGGCAAACAAACACTGTGTTTGTCTCATTTTGCGTGTGCAACATTTAGCATTCCCAGTCTTGGTCTGCTTGCCTGAATGTCTGCTGGTTTTAACAGTTCTGCAAACGAAGACAAAAGCAAAATTATTAAACAATGCAGTCACGGCCTCATGGTAACACAACAGCTGGGGCTGGCCACCACTACAAGGAGCAGCCTGGCCTAAGTGGGATCAGGACCTGCTGTGGGAACCCTGGCTATGAATAATTTATCTGGAAGAAGAAAGAGAACCAGTAACAGACTTTCTGTCATGCTCCAAAATCCATCAGAGATGACTGAAGCCTGTTACTGCTATCTTCCAGTACTTGCTATAAAATGACTGCTATATCTAGCACTAAGAAACACTCTGTTTTTGAAGAGGTCACTCTTGCAGCATTAGTAGAATAAGTAAAAACTGCAAGGGAAAAATGCTTCCTTTTTATTACTGCAAAGATACTTTGAAGATGGTCAGGCTAGGGAAGCAAACTCTCCTCAAGCTACAGCTGTTCTCTGACCTGCCTGAGGACTCCACGCACACCACCCCAGTGAGTGCTGCACAGCCGTCTGCTGAGCCTCTGGGAAGCTGTCTCTGCAGAAATGTGTCCCTTTGCTTAACTGGCCAGGTGCTCAGGCAGGCAGAACTCCCGCTGGAAGGGCTGGCATTCCAGCCGAAATCCCATCAGAGGGTGGTGGGTCGAGTGCGCTAAACGGCCCCGAAACGCTGGCAAATGGCGCGTAGACCCCGGCGCTGCGCGGCCCCTACAGCAGATGCCACTGCGGGCCGCTGCCGGGCCCCGCACAGCCCCGCACACTCCCGGGCCCCGCACAGCCCCGCACAGCCCCGGGCCCCGCACACCCGGGCCGCTCTGCNCACAGGGCCGGGGACGCAGAGCCCGCACAGGGCCGGGGACGCAGAGCCCGCACAGGGCCGGGGACGCAGAGCCCGCACAGGGCCGGGGACGCAGAGCCCGCACAGGGCCGGGGACGCAGAGCCCGCACAGGGCCGGGGACGCAGAGCCCGCACAGGGCCGGGGACGCAGAGCCCGCACAGGGCCGGGGACGCAGAGCCCGCACAGGGCCGGGGACGCAGAGCCCGCACAGGGCCGGGCCTGCACCGCCCACGGGCCGCAGCCCGGGCACCGCCTGGAGCCTGCCATCGCTCCAGGTCGGAGTGCAGCTCCTCTAAAGATCACCTTGGCACTGCACTCCAGGACCGTCCTTGCTACTCAAGGATTCATGATGACGCTCTGGAAAAAGGTAATATTCTCCTGTTTCCATGACCAGTAAGAGAGGTAGCCACGGGAGAAAGTGTGCCACGTTGTTAAAGCTGAGTCTGTTTACACCCACACCAGGAATGGACCTCAGAACGGTGGCAGGTTTTAACTTCTGTTTCCTTTCTTATTGACATTTTTGGTCAGGAAAGCATTACACACCAGAGTATTTTAAAAGGCTAGCAGAAACAGAAGGAAAAGCAAAGGCACAGTGTGGAAACCTCACCAAAACAAAACCAAAACCAACAAAAACCAAACAAAATTCGGGATGAAAGAAGTTGCAAGGACTTCTTAGCTCATGGAATTTCGTCCCTCATGTGAGATGTTCCACTGGACCTGCCCTGTTTAGACCCTTGGGCTCGTTCACCTGGTGGGGCTGGATAACCAGTGGAATCCAAGAAGTGACACTGTGCTGTGCCCCTACCTGCCAAGGCTAATGAAAATTGCTTGTGCCAGGCATCTGAACCCACAAACACGAGATTCCTTCTCCCACAAACATACTTTTCTGGTTGATCATTTTCTTTCCAGTTCTTTCCTTTCAAAGAGAGGAAGAAAATGCTCTCTGAGTGTCCCAGTGAGCTATACAGTTCTCAGACCCAGCACCCAGTCCTCTTCTTGCTTCGCTGCTGCAGTAGTTGTGGCTTCAACATGGACTCTCAGCAGTCATAGCTCCAGCAAAATGCTTGACATTTTGGAGATTATTTTCAACTTCTTGGTATGTCCCTGAGGCCAGGATGGAAGCTAAAGTGGAAGACAGGAAGGCCCCACAAGAAATGGAGGAGGTACCAGCAGTAGGGCAGATAAGAGCCGTCCATGCACCACTTTAGATGCCCCATGGTACCTCAGACTGCACAGAGCTTCCAGACACAGTGTAGAGCCTCAGGAGACCGGTCCATGCAGAAGCAGCTGGCAGAGTGCAGAGGGGCACATAAGGATATACTGGAGACCTTCAGTCTTAGAGATGGGAATAGAGGGCAGGAAGATCCATCAGGATCCATCAGGAAGGAAAAGAAAAAAAAGTATGAGCAAGTGCTGTGATTCTCTAGATTCTTTTCTTTTTGTCTTTAGAATCTCTCTGTGTTTGCAAAATACAGATGAAAACAGGGCGCTACTCCATGCTGTCAAAGATTTGCTGCGACTGAGCAGAGCAGCGTTGCCCCCTCTAGTGCTGTGTGAGGGATCTCCGGCAGCACTCACCTGCTGAGCCAGAGCATTTCATGATGGAGTGATGCCTACCTATGTCCTTTACTGTCTTGTCAACAGCACTCTCTACTGCTGGCCAGGTTTCGGCAAGTGCAGTTCTGCCTGTGCTGTCACCTCCCTCAAGCTATGTCTGTCATTCTCCTGATGACAGCTGGTGGATCTCTCAGTACTTCTGACATCTCCCTTGGGGGTCACACAATGCTCAAACTTCAGTGTCTCCTGATGCTTTCTGTGAAGGAAACAGCACAAGCAGCCTCCTCTGGACACACATAACACCCTTCACCTCTCCCTAGCACTGCTTCCTGCTTCTCTGGCACCCAGCCTGGGGAAAGGAGCTCTCCCTGCCAATTCCCATCTGTGCATAGGCAGGTGTGAAAGGGACCATGCTGAGCAAGGATGGGGCAGGAAGGTGCCTGTCACACACAGGGGATGCTGGGCAAGCTGCAATTTGCAAGCACAATCTGCCCTCAGCACATGACAGGGTAACAGGAATTACTTCCCTGGCAGAAATGAGGGTGCTAGAAAGAAGGCAGCTTGCAGCTTAAGCCACAGAGGGACTGGTGGCAGCACGGCTACATGAAAGGACTTTGCTCTGAACATCACAAGAGATCTGGCCTCAGGGTTTTGCTTTAAACCAGCTGACTCTGATGTGTATCAAATCCAGATAATGACAACCAGGTTTAACTTGCTCTTTATGCCCATAAACACAAACTAGACAAATCTCTCCAGTCACTCTAGTGCAAGGGCATCCACAAGGCTTGCATCAGTAGAGTTCTGTGGTGTGCTGCAACCTATGCCTTCCAGTCATTCAGACTCCTTGTTTCAAGGCCTTTCTGGGCATCATGAACATGCACTCTGCAGAGGAGGAAGGGCTTTCCTTTGTAGAAATCTATTCAGATCTCCACACATTGTTGCTAGAAATCTATGTATCTCCCTATATTAATGGCTTCATTTCAAACTACTTCCTTTTTAGCAGCAAAGAAAATCAATAGGAGATGCCCATATGATATGATTACATGTAAAAATGACATCTAATTATTGAATGACCCAGTTCCCACTTACTGAGGCTGCACACAGCTGTCCATAAGGTTAGGGCACAGCTGATCTTAAGGTGCCCTTCAATCCAAATCATTCTATGATTTCCAGAGCAATGTAACTGTCTCCACTGGCCTTGGCCACATGTTGAGGTTTGCCTACTGGGTCTGCTTCTGTGTACTGTCCAGCTGAGAAACTTTCTGCTTGTTCAACTGAATTATTTTCCCAGTGTTTTGGAAAGCCTCAAACATTGTCCAGCTTGACCTCAAAGTTTCTTTCTCAGACAGTGCTTTTCTTTTTCTCCTTCCAGAAAGCTTTGGTGTTGTATGAAGGATCTCCAATTTATCTTCAGTCTCTAATGTGAGTTTCTACTCAGAGTTTTTTTGTTGTTTTGGGTTTGTGTTTGTTTTTTTTTTCTGGCTGCTCAATTAGACTCCAAGCCTTCCTGCAATTCAGTGATCTGAGAATCCAGGTCACTGTTTCCATTAGAACTGCTTCCTCCTCCTTCACTGAGGTGCTCACAGCTCTTCCTTCCTGGGCAGACCCCTGTGCTCCCAGGCTGTGCCTGCAGATGCAGTGCCTCCCTCCTGCTTTGGGCACCCTGTCAAGCTCCTGCCTCTGTCAGCACAAAAGCAGTGTCCCATTGCAGCATCTCTGCTGCACCAGTGCAGCTGCTGGCTGCTACAGGTGAACATTTGCATTTTTAACCTCCCCACTTTTCCAAGGGAAGGAAGCACTTCACCTCTTGCAATTAATCTATTGACTGTTGTGTGATAAAAGCCAGTTCCTAGAGAAGTCTGTTCCTCGTGCCTCTCTGCTCTAAATCTCCCATTAATAATTACTCAGTCTGTCAGTCAGGCTTGTGGGGGTTTGGGGTTTTTTTTATTTCACCTACAAGATGTTTCTGTGTCTTTCTTGCTTCTCTCTGCTTTTAATGTAATAGCATGCACAGACTGCACTGTGAACAAGTGAAACTGCATGTTAGACTTCTATGGAAACCACTGACAGGCTCTATATTTTATGATTTCAAGGTATTCATAATTCAACAGGAAGCTTTCAAAGTGCATACATATGTACATATATTCTCCTTTTTCTTTGGTTTAATATTTTGTCTGCTTTTCAGAGAAAGTAGCTGCTCATCACATATCTGTACCATTATAATTTTTAAAGAACTGGAAACCTGAAATTATTTGCATTTGTTTTCTTTTTTTTTTTTTAACTCACCTGTTTTTCAAGTTACATTCCAAGGAGTCTGTTTTAAATTCCTGTTACTATTGTTTAAAGACTCACGGACATCTGTTCTGCTCCTGCTGTGCTATCTGTATCTCCATATTGATGACTGGAATCCAAATATATCTCTCTCTGGATAGTCCAAAGTCACTGTAAGATGGGCCTGACCTCTGTTCTGTAATCACATTCAAAGCATTTGATCTAATTTTACAGCTGTAGAGAACTGCATGGTACTGGCAATGCTAGCAACCCCTTTGCTGTACCATCAGCAAACCCAGTACAAGGGGTGAATAGAAAGGTGAGGATGGTGATAGAGGTCTAAAAACCTCTGTAGCTTCCTGTATTCTGGTTCCCAGTGAGAGACAGAGTTGCCTCTGTGCTTACCATTACCCCCAGACACTTGTCCCAAACCTGCAGGGAGAGGAGGGTATGGCAGGGCTGTCCTGGACCATGCTGACACCATGGAAATGCCCTGTGAGCTATGGGGATGGTGGCTCTACACCCCAGCTCTGGAGGCCAGCTGTTTTCCAGGGGCTGTAATCCTCATGCCAGCATGGCTTCCATGCCAGGACTTCTGTTTCAGTACATCAGTCAGGAAGACTTGCTCAGGAAAGAAGTTTACCCATGCTTAGCCCCCCTGCCTCACCTCTTGGCAAGTCTGTCACATAGGATTGGAGTTCATCATGCTGGACTTCACCAGCTGAGCTGGACAAGCACCCCAGGAAAAGAGAATAGAAAAAAACCAGAAGAGATCTCATTTTGTGGACAAGGACACACACTTATCTCCACAGTGCCTGTGGTCCATCTTTTTTTTTTTTTTTT
>VWYP01006743.1:250574-286117 GCA_013400435.1 Pycnonotus jocosus
TTTTTTTAAATTTCCTGAGAAAGAAAAACAAACACAACACACCCAGAAAAACTTTGCTGTTGCTATTATAATCAGCAAGATAAAAAGAACAATTCCTAGTGGCCTTACAGCACAGGGCTACTGTAAGAATTGCTGATCTAGGGCTAATTTCAGCCAAGTTATTACCGCCGACTCTCTGCCTCATGCTGACAGCATTTTGTACAGTGGTTCTGGGCATTGGAACCACATCCTGATCGCCTGTGGGTACTTGTTCTTTCCATTTTGTCCAAATGCAAACTCTGGTTGAAGAGAGCAGCTCTTCTCACAGTTGAAACCCTCTCCCCATTACCGCCAGAGCTGCAGCACAGAACCTGTAACCCTAAACTGGCTTTCTGTGTGCTGGTTGTTGTCACTTGTGCTGTGCCTAGCATCCCTCTGGAGCATTTTCCCAGTCCTTCTCCTGGCTTGAGGGCAGGCTGGGGGTCCCAGCTGATCGAATCAGCTACCAGGAAGAGGCAGGAAGTCTGTGTGAGCACAGTTCTTTTAGAAAACTACCCTAAACACTGGGGTGAGATAAGTTCAGTCTTACAAAAATAAATGTGATTCTCCAGTGCTAGGGAATATTTATGTCACTTGACTCTAAACCAAAACAAAACCCCACCAAAAACAAAAACAGAAAACAAAAATAAAATAATAAAAAGAGAAAGGCAGTGGGAACTCTCAGCTGTGACACAACATGTGCAATGTCCCCAGCTGCAGTGCCCCAGGGCTGGAGTGGACTCTTAGAAACTGAGGGGCATCACAGGTCTTCTAGGGGAAGTGTCCCTGTTTTAATCCTGACATCAACCACTGAAATCTGTAATTAGGCAAGTGCTTTTTTGGAGCTGTCTCTATATCTGTAGTAAGGCTGCTCAAAGTGTGTAATTACTCAGACCCAACCATCCCACAGGTGCCAAGTGAAGGACGGCCATGGCAAACTCCTCACAGCCATATTCCTGCTCCACAGGACAGGCAGGTGGGGGATGCAAGCACCTAGAATGCAGCCTCAGGTGCTCCCAGGGATTTGGGGCATTGCTGGCACCATGTCCTGAGTGCCGGTGGCAGCTCCCATGGCACTGTGAGCAAGTGTGATGGGTGCTTTGCCACTGAGGATTTTGCCCACTGTATTGTCCTGCCTGTGCCTGCTCTGCAAGGTGCCTTACTGTGTTCTGAGTACATCTACAGCCTTGAGGGGAGCAGGAAAAATGCCACTTCACAGATTTTTTTTTTCTGACTTCTTTCCATTTTCTTGGATTCTCTCTCTGTTTTCAGATTCACATGTGCTGAAGCAATTTGTAGTCATGTCTAGGTATTACATTGCCACTAAGTCCATTAGTTCATAGATTTCTTCTCCCATGGAGTTCCTGCAGCTGCTGCTGTCTTGCCAGTTAATTTCTCATGTATTTCCTTTCAAATCTGAATTGAATTAGTGAGCATACATAATGAGGCACAGTAGGAAGAGAAAAGCTGACACAGACCAGATGCCTCTTCCAGCCGCTGCCTCACCAATAGTGTGGGTAAATGTCAGGTGAATGAGAAAAATGAGGATATAGACAAATAACTTGCAAGGATTTGATCATCAGCTACTTATACAGGGGTTTTGAAAATTCCCTGCCCTCCGAGCATCAGTGTTTGTCTGAATTTCCCAAGTATTGTGCAGTTCAAGGGAGACTTTGAGAAGGAGCTCATTTACATTAGAAAAATGTTGAATGCTGTGGGAACTAATGGTTGAAAGAGCTCAGCAGAAAAGACCATCCTAAGGGAGCACAGCACATGAACAACAACAGAAAAAAAATAACCAAAAACCCAGACACACAGTCAGTCTCCCTTTACCTCCTCAGCAGGATACCCTGCCCATCCTTGGGACTGCTCAGTCTCAGTTACATGCACCTTTATCAGTCAGTGCCTACCAGCACTGCAGCACACACACAGAGCACTCAGTGCCCAGCAGACATCAACTCTCAACATCAGCAGCACCACAAGCTTGTAATGATATCTTACATTTTCTGCTCTATCTTCCCATAGAAATTCAAAGCCCTTACAGTGAAGGTAGCCAGCAGCAGGAACTCAAGAGTAATGCAAAGAGCCTCTGAGTGGGAGGTGGGATCCACAGGTGGGGGAAGAGAGTGCCCAGCAGCAGGAATATAGAACACATCACTCTAGAATGGGATGAGGACACAGAACTTATCCTGAGAGCACATCTACATCCTCCACAAAAACACTCACCAGGCACAAAGGGTCCTGTTTGCATGGACTGCATATGCCATGCAGGGCAGAGAGCTTGGTACCCAGCTCCAGGAAGCACAGCTTTCTGATTTAACCTGCACCAACACAGCTGATCCTACAGCCCTCTCCAGTAAGCAACACCATGACCCTCAGCACCTTTAGTGCAAAGGCCCTCATTCTTTATAAGCCCTTTTGTAAAGTATACGTGAAGGAAAATGCGTGCACAACTCACAAGTATGGTAGAAACACAGCTCTTTAGATCCTTCTCACCCTCTTTCTTGTTTCTAAGGCTCAAGGTCCTGCATATATTTAAAATACACACAAATAAATATAAATGAACACATATTTTTGTCCCAGGTGTCATTTTCCCTGAGCTGAGAACTGCAGCAAGTGCTCAGGTGGGCACAGCTGCCTCAGTGTTGCCCTTGTGCTGCCTGGAGGGGAACACAGGGCTGCCAAAGCCAGGTGAGTAATGGCATCCATCCCACTGCCCACCTGCTGCCTCCAAACCACACCCCTGCCAGGCCACCAGCCCTCCTGCACCTCTCAGATACCCTCAACTGCACTTTTAAATTTTTTATTTTATTAGGGAAGAACTTGGCAAATAAATGTAAAGAGGAACATACCACCCACACATTCTCTGCATCTTCCTCTTCCCAGTCTTGTTCAGAAGCACTGTGAAATGGTTTGTAGGCTTCTATGATTGTAGATATTTGTCAAAAATGTCACCTTCACCAAGCAGTTTCAGCTTGTTTCAGGGCTTCCTCATGGAAATTCCCACAGTGAATGGCTCCACTGGCAGCAGCTTAGCTGACTGCAGAGGAAGAGGATTTACACTTTTAAAGACCTCTCCCTTTTTATTTCTTTGAATCTTTGTTGAAGTGATGTGAAATTATCTTGGAAGAACTGGGGGCATTGGCTTTTAATGCCAAGAAATAAGTAATGAAATATTTGTTCACAGAGTTTTAGCTTGTGTGTTTATTTTTCAACTCTCCAAATTTCCAGTCTCCCTTGATGGTGTCCCAGGGTAGGCAGAGCCTCCAGTTAAAGGTTTGCTGAAGAAGTGAAAACACAAGATTTTTAACATAAGTGGTTTTATCACTTCTGTTTGCCAGCTATTTTATTAAGTGTTAGGAAAATAAGCAAATTAAACTTAAACAAGGTTTTAAAAATAGATCAGGCACTTGAAGCCCTCCAGTTACTTGCAATTTGTTTCACAAAAAGCAATCTGCCTTTCAATTCTGATGTTCTTCTGCATAGTAATGGAGAAGGAAGGTACAACCCTTTAGCCCTGATTTGTAGTTTGTTTTTTAGATCCACCTTCTTCCTTCTACATGAGTCACTTGTGGCAGCTGAGAGAGATTTCTCCCTCTCTGTGCACGAAGGAGGAGTTGCATGATACATCTCCAGCAGTTTTTGGAGGAGAAGCCATCCCTCTAGCTAACCCCTCCTCCAGCAGCCACCTGTGTCCCTGGTCCCCCATGTATCATTTCATCCCTGTGCTATTCCTGGCCTCATCTGAGCTGAGATTCCTATAAACATTGTGTCCCACAGGCTTTTCAGGAGGCTTTTCTTTCCAGCTCAATGGCGGAGGAAAGATGATGTTTTCAATCCCCTTTGACTGCAGGCTCTCTCATAGTCCCTTAGGGAGGTAAACAGTAGAGGCTGTTTATTAACAAAGGATCCAAGTGCAAAAAAGCTGCAGAAAGCAAACTGGAGTGAGGCACTCACTGAATGACCCATGATAATCCTGCCTAAAACACTGGTTTTGCAGAAAATAGGAGCCAAAAGCAGGAAAAAGAACCAAGTAGGTAAGCACTTAGGAACAGTCAGAGAAATAAAGTATTTCCTTATTTTACATGTTAGTTGCTTTTTTTAAATGTTGTCAGCCTGGGAATACAGCATTCCCATTAAAGTGATGTGATATCAGGCTGCTTTTATGGCACAATTTTTTGGGTACTCTGATTTGGAGAGAATTTGAGCTACTGCTTGTGTAACTTGTTTGTATGAGAATTTTCTGGCCAGCCAAGATAATTCCTTTGCTTTTTAAAAAAGGCAAAACCCTCCTTTCCCCTTACAGGAGAACCTTGACCACTCAGTGAGGCAGCAAGGTTAGCATGCCCCAGGAGGGTCCCTGCAGGCTCCACCACTCCGGCTTTGCCCGTGAATGTGCCCAAGCCCAGAGGTGGGTGGCAGGAGACACTGGGCATTGAAGGAGTCAGAAATAAAGTGAGGCAGAGGAAGTTCAAAAATAGACAAGCTTTTCCTGTAAGTCTGAGTTATTTATTTAATTTGTTGTTGTTGGTTTGGGTTTAAGAACCTTTTTTTTCCCCTTCAGTGACAGGGAAACAAGGAAAGGGAAAAGCTTTGGGAAACAGGCAAGGGAACAAAAAAAATCTTTCAGAGCAAATGCAGGAGGGAAAGAGAAGAATTTGAGAGGACCAATATCAAGGATAAAACTTTCTCCTAGGTACCCATCAGATTTTAATTCTGAAGAAAGGGCAGAAACCATGACAGCTGGAAAAGTTCCTTCCTCTTCTACCCAGGCTTTGAGCACTGCCCTTTGCAGCTGGGTCCCTGCAGCCCTTCCTGGTGCACAGCCCGGGGCTGGGGTTGCTGTGGTACCTCCTCCACCCCAAGGAGTAGGACCTGGGCTCTGTGCCCCCAGAAAAGCACACAGCCCTGTTGCCTTGGAACTCATTCAGTGCTCTGCTCTGCCTTCCCTGACCCCACAGCTGCTGCCCTCACACCCCATGGGATCCAGCCACAGCCCCTCAACTCCATGGGGCAGCGAAGAGCTGCACACAGACAGGATTTCAGCAGCAGAGGCTGAGGGGGGAGGAAGCGAGTCCAAAGGCAAGCAAACCAAACTTACATATTGCTGACAAAGGGTGCATCTGCACTGCCAAGGGCTCCTGCAGTGCAGTGTCACCTCCTGGCTTTACTCACTAGTGAGCAGGAGCCTCACTCAGCTATAAACCCCGAGCAGAAACACAGAATAAGTACTATCTGCTGTATATGTAACTGTCACCAGGATCAAACCAGCATCTATTTCACCTGGACCCCCTTGCCAACAATGCTGGCTGCTCACACCCCTACATTACTCACATGGAACTGCCAGAATGATTTTCAGGGAAGTCTGATGAGATGCACAGCAGTAACAGGTTATTTCATCAGTGGATTTCACCTGAGGATCTCAGAGTATTTTACATCACCTCTTGTCAGCTTGACAAACTCCTTTAAATGCTCCTCCCATGCCAAAGGTGGGGATAGAGATGCCAGAGAGTCACAGAGTGGCTTTTTTAGGTCAGCAAGTGAGATGCTGGGTACCCGGCTCTAACTTCCATCCATAGCGTGAGACCTGGCAGGAACATTCTGGGATAGCTCTCCTGGCATGGGTGCCCCCACCTGGGGCCAGACACAGCCCCTGTCCTGGGGTAATAGCTGGCATCATGCTCAGTGCGTGCTTAGCAAGTTTTTTAGCAAAGGAAACAGAGAAGTTTCCCCAGGCCTGTCCCAGCATCCTCTCTACTGAATTCTACTTGTTTCACCACAGAAAGGGGCATAATCCAGAGAGGGAACATCACCTGGCCTCTGCTGCACAAGCCAGCACTGTGTGAGCACTGGGGCCTCTCAGCTCCTGCTACCTCCACCAGCAGCACTGCTTAGTGAGCTCCTCACCTCACACCCTGCCCTTCACCCTTATAAGATCCTGTTTGGTGTGTTCTCAGTTTCCCCTGGCCTCTGTAGTATCTGCTTTCTGTCTGTGGAAGAGGCTCACATCGTGAGGTCTCACCTCTCTTTTTTCACAGCCATAAAAGGGAAACAAAATGTTTAAATTTGAATGTTTTGAAGAGTTGCAGAATAAATAAACTTCTTCATGGAGATTGCAATGAGAAAAAAAATTGTAGTACCTCTGTAAGATGTAAAAAAATCTGGCATCTATTGCATTATTTGTGCATCCATGGCAAATAATACATTAAAGGCCTGAAATCAAAGAGCTTGGGGACACCATGTAACTAAAAACCAGGGAATCAGTTTTGCTATCTTGGAAGGCAACTGGAGCATCCAAGGCACATGTAAAGATGGGATCAAAACCTACTGAGAGAACTGCAGGACTCATAGAAGCATGACATTAATGGAATTCACTTCAAAGGCTCCTAAACTGGAAGCGCTTCTCATATAATGAGAGCTGTTTCCATATGGGATGCCCTTGGAGGCCTGAAGTGACAGTAAATGTGTACTCATGGAGTGTTATGGGCCTTCTGTGCTGTAGAGAAGAAGGGTGTGAAAAATGGAAATACGTTTGGCATGGAGGCAGCTTTGGGCCTTTTGTTTGTACTCTGTCTGAATTCCTTGCCGGCCTTGTTTCTAAATCATCATTATCACAGATCCCCAACAGCTGAGTGATCTCCAATGGAAAAATGTCAAGGCAGGAAATATGTAAGGAAAACATCCTCAATACATTAGGCAGATCTCTCAGGCCTAACTTCTAAACAAGTACTGGATGAAACTACAGCTCCGATGGATGGATTTAGATGCAGTTTCCAGCCTTCCAGCCACTTTTTAAACCTTTCTTGGATAGTTGGTTAAATGAGATTTAGATAAGGCTAAGGCTCAAATGTATTGCTGTCAAGGGAAAACATCCACACACATTATAAATGATTGGCTTGGGGAGACATTGCTCACTTTTGTTTGGATAGTGTCTCAGCACATATCAAAATCCTGTAGAAATTTTTTCAGCTGGCCTGTGCTCTATAGAGGGTTACACTCTGCTACTGGGATCAAGCACCCTTGAACACCCAGGGGTGGTGGTATCTGCTGTAAGTCATTTGGGTAGGGAACTTCTCACCTCCTTTTAGCTGCTTGGCATAGAGCATCACACAGTTGTTGCTGTTCCCCTTCCAACTCCAGCCAAAGGATGCAGAAAGGAGCTGAAGGAGGAGGAAGCAGCCTGTGCCACCTGAGGGATCTGAGGCAGAGTGTCCTAATTGTACCACTGAACATCTTACCCCTGGAGCCTAGTTCAGCCAGTGATTATTCCTTTTCCTCTAATCCCTGTTTAAAATATCCTGGCCAAATTATAAGACAGACAGGACATCTTCCTGCCAGGACTCAGCACACCTAGAGCATGGAGAGGAGAGCCATCAGTGACATTGGGAGCACCTCAATTGGCCTCACCTGCCCTCTGCCACACATCCTCATTCCTGCTGTTTGAGAGCTTGTTGCTCTCTCAGGTGAGACGATGCATAGGGACTCTTGGTGTCCTGTGCTCCAGCCTCAGGGTCCAAGAAGACCATGTTTTGAGAAACTCACCACTTCAGTCATCTACTGACCCACTAAACCTTTTTCTGGAAAAAGAAAATTCAATAAATATTTTGCAAGACCTGGGACACAGAGACACTAAGGCCTGGAATCTGCAAGTTGTGAGCAGACACATTTTTTATCTTTAGGTGTAACTTCCCCCAAAGAGTCTGACTTACCTCTTGTCCCCTTATGAATGAGGACTCTTGAAGCCCACCTAAGGGGAATTGGAGCGATGAAGCTGAAGGAAAAAAAAAGACATCTAAGTAAACAAAGAGGGTTTTTTTATTTTTAATGAAAGCCCTGCTTGTGCTACTGGCAACCCTGGTGCTGGTGGTGTGGGTGCTGCAGTCACCCCATCCCACCCCATTGTCTGGGGTCAGTGGGGTCAGAGGGGCTGCGGGGCTGACTGGCCCTGATGTGAGCTCTGTGTGGGATGGAATGAGGCAGAAAAGGAGGCTTGTGCCCGTGGCAGCTGCTCCCTGCATTGCCATGACAACACATCTGTTTCCTCCATTTCCCCATTCCTGCCAAGGGAGAGCCTCAGCCCTTCTGGCATTGACACAAGCCCAGGAAAAATCCAAGTCCCAACAAAACACCTTTTCACTGGTTTCTCTCTCCCCAGGCCACAGCCCTGTCTTTAATGACTGTAAAAGCCTTTACTCTGTCATGGACAGAACATCCTCTTACAAAGAGTCTGCCTTGCTACAGCAGCCCTATTTTTGAAAAAGTGCCATAACCCCTGAGCCCTTGAAACCCAGTACCCCTCCCCACCCTTGATATCATCACACCCCACAGGATGCAGCAGCCCCCTGCTTCACCACCTCACTTTTTTCAGGCATGCAAGGTTTTATTTGTCCCCCTCAGACACTTGATAAGCACTAAATTTTCTTTTCAGGTCCTTTTCACATGTTTCCCACCAAAAAATCTTTTGCTTTGCAAGATTTATGGCAAAGCTCCACTTGCAGCAGGTACAAGCTCAAGCTCCTGTTGATGCACAAGTTGGACTCACAAAATCCCAGCCTCATTTCTCTGAAGAAAACTGCAAATACTTGGGTGCTCACAGGAGAGTGTGGGTGCTAAGGGAAGAGCCCCAGAGCTCTGGAGGAGCTGTGAACAGCACAGGTACTGTGGCACAGCTGGATCATTGGTGCTCGAGGTGCCTGGATGCCAGTGCCAGCAGGGATGAGCCCCTTGTGCAGCTGCTTTCTGATAAGGGATGCTATCGGCAGTTGGGAAGCAGTACCTCTCCAGTTTCACAACCTCTGCCGAAATACTTGCTGGCAAAGGCAAAGCACGTGCTCAGCAGTTCCTCTGGGGTTTATCAGGGTGTCCATGCCAAGCTCCTGGGAGGAGCTGCCTGGGCAGGAGGAACCAGCCCTACCTGCTTGGCCAATCCAGCCCTGAACTGCCAGGACCACTTGGTTGCTCCTCCACTGTGCACATGCCAGGCCTTGCAAAGCCATTTCCATCAGCTTAGAAAGTTACTTTTCTTGTCTGTTCTACTGATTCATGCCCATGATAAGCTCTCTGGTTTGAAAAAAAAATATCCAGGCCCATGGCTTTGTAGAAACTTTCATGTCATTGAAGCCACAGGGGTAAAACTAACCCCAAAGGTTAGGCTGTGTTTCCGAGGAGCACTGCAGCCACCATCTAGGAGCACATCTCTGATGGGATTCATTGACCATGTCCTACCCCACACAGAGTACATGTGTGAGTTTGGATGTGCTGCTGGTGATGGTGAGAAGTGTGGTGTTTCCAAAATGGCACAGGTGGCACATGGAGACCTTGCAGTAAGGATGTAGCAGTAGATTTCTTATATTTAAAGAAAGTAATAAATTCTGTCCCTTTGAGGCTGTCAGTCCTCCTCAGTGCATCCAGCACAGAGATGCTGCAGTCAATAAACTGTCTATGGGTAGCATCACCTTCAGAACACAGGTGAGAAATTCTCTGCTATTTCCAGCTGTCTTGCATCCAACCACAGTAAGGATGCCCTTCTCACTCTCACTCCTGCATTGCAGAGGATCACGTGCCTTAGGAGAGGGACAAGTAGGTAAATGAGGTCACAAGCCTCCCAAGCACTAGTCCTGCCTTTATTTGCTCCTCCACTTCAGTTTCCCAAAGCTACTCTTTGCTGAGGGTATGACTTTGCTCTGTAGTTTTGTTTGCAACTTGTTCTGAACTCATCTAGCTCCTAGCTGTAGCCAACAACTTGATCCTAAGGGTAACCTTGTGACTGTGCTGGAGTTTTGTGCTACTTAAACTACTTTCTTCTCTCTGCTCACAGCAAGGGAACAGGATGCCAGAGCTTTGCCAAAATATTTTACTAAATAAATAGAACTGCAGGCAGTCTCCACAAGCCAGTCCAACAGTGCCACATGACCCCAGCTGGCAAGAGACAAGGGTTACATTTAAATTCAATTTTAATTCAGAAAAACATCAACACTTATTTACCACAGTTCATAAAACTCATGTGACAAAATTCCTCTGACAGACACTTTAGTAGCCCTCTTACTCCAGCAATGTAAAAACACAACAAATCAAGTCAGCCTATGCTCCAGTGTATCATACCAGGCCAGCGGCAACACATGCACTACAGAGCACTCCTTGCTGAAATCCTTGGGTGCTCTGGGGCTCTTGGTGCATCTGAAATTCTGATTTCCCTTGCCACCTCTGTCAGGTTCCTGGCAGACCTTACAGTTGTCTGAAGTAGCTCAGATCTGCCTTTTGTATCAAAATTGCAGCACTGTAACGGGCCATGGTCACTCCTGTCCCATTTGGCCCACTGAGAGAGCTTTGGAAGGAAGCACCATCTTGCCATTACCATTCTCAATGTCCACGCCACTGCCACCTTGTCACAAGAAGGACTCTCCTGGATGTGGTCCCCATACCCACTGATTGATGCATCTTCATGAGCTTGGCAGCAGGGGAGAGGATGGACTGATAAAATCATCCTTGACAGTAGAATGGTTCAAGCTTGCCTGCAATGCAGGTGTTTTACTCCACATCCCTGGGATCACAACCTTGCAAGTGCTGCCCATGGTGCTACCTGGGAATCTGGCCCTCACCAAAAGCCATCAAACCCCACTGCTCATGGTTAATTCACTCCTTGACAGTATTGTACTTTTGAAAACAACTTCCCTGCCAGCACAAGCTCCTTCAAATGTGTGCCTGGAGCCAGAGGACTGGAGCGAGGTCCTCATGCTGGTCTGGGCTTCCTTATGTGGAAGTTCTGGGGCCATTGCCATCCATTGCATGTCTGCCAACCTCATGGTCCCCCACGACACACCAGAGTTCTCAATCCCAGTGGGAACAGGGCAGGTCCAGCCCAGATTTGTCCCTCAGGTCCTCTGCACCCTTGTCTTACAGACAAGAGCATGATGATGGGCAGCCCCTGTGATGGGAAATCAGGAGCTGAGTCTGGTGGGCCAGGCATGCGTGGGTGGAGGTGAACCTGCAGAGAGCTGCCCTGCTGAGCTGCCCTGCTGAGCTGCCCTGCTGAGCTGCCCTGCTGGTGGGACACAGCCTGCCTGCCCTTTCTCTGCCAGCCCCAGCAGGAAGATGCTGAGGGGCTTGTCCTCACCCTCTCAGACCTGCTCCTGTATCCATCCATAGTCCTGCAGTGTTCCCAGCCTTTGCCTGTGTGGCATTGTTCCCAGGCATCTGCTCCTCATGGGGATGAGGGCAGCAGTGGGGGAGACCAGCACCCTTGGTAGGAGAGGTATTTCTGAGGCAATCACAGAGGAGAAACAAGAAAAACAGGTTCTGTTTTTCATCTGTATCTTCAGGGCCTCATGTACAACTCAAAGGAGAAAAAAAAGGACAGATATGTAAATTTTTTATCACAGCATATAGTGCATTTGTCAAATGTAACATCTGAAGATGTACACACAAACTGTCATGGCTACAGGGAATTTCCAGAAGCTATTTGGCATGAAGTAAAGGACACACTGGCCCTAGCACTGCTGCTTGCTGGCAAGGAGAGGACATAGCTGCTGGTGGGGTTGTGCCCTGGCAGTTAAATCCCACTCCAAGAACACATATTCAAGAAAGTGCAAGAAGAGGTTTTCAGGGCTCAGCTGCCTCAGGCCATGAACATCTCCTACTACCAGCACACTCAATAAACAGGGTGACATCTTCACCAGCAGCTGACATTGCCACAGGGATCTCCTTGGTGGTTACACCTGTGCCATGGTTCCCATCCCTCTGGAGTAGCCCTGAGATGGTATCTCTGGTGGGCTGGTGGGAAGGAGCAGCACTCCAAGGAGTGGACCAGCTTTCCCAGCCCTTCACATTGTCAAAAGGAACAGCATGGAGGTCAAAGCAGGTACTGTCAGGAAGTCTCCTTTGACTCTTCTGTGAGGCCCACCATGCCCCAGGGGCAGCATGTCCCCAGGCCAGCTCCCTGCCAGGGCTTATCCTTTGGCTGTGTTGTCACTCTCCTCCCCCCACTGGGACCACAAGCACCAGAGAGAAGCAATTCCTGCTCCATCTTGGCAGGACAGTGCTGTCTTGGTATGAAACACCAAAACTGAAACACATTATTCCTTACAACTTAAAGAAACAGCAGGAAAACATCCTATACCAAATGTAGGCAGTCCAACTGCCTTTGGAGCAATCTCCAAATCTCTTTTTTTTGAGATTTGGATTTATAGGGGAGTATGTCAGATGCAAGGACTAACAGCACCATTTCCCTGGCAGCGCAGGCACACAACAGGGGGGGGAAGAAGCCCTCACACCCCTGGCTGTGGGCTGGCAGGGCTCCCAGAACACCCCCTACAGCCCCAGAGCACAGAAACCAGAGCAGGGGGTTGCTCCAGTAGGAATGGCTTCTTTCCTGGCCATTTTGCTGGCTGTTGGAGTCAGGCAATGGAAGGAGGTGCACAGGAAGCAAGACTGTGCAGCTGTAAATCCTGTTAAGTATAACGATGTTTTTTTAAGCATATTTTCTTGATTTCCTTCACAAGGGACCAAACCCAAAAGATGGTTATGTCTGATCTTTAGGTAACCCAGAAACAAAGTGTTTCCCAAACAAATAATCACATTGCAGTCTGACACTGGTCATTATCACAAAGGAGCATTTTATTTTTGTTTTGTTTTGTTTTTTCTGGGTGTACTATATTGCAATGTAACACTATGCAGGCCTATTATCATATTAAGATTCTTGCTACAGAATTAAGTTTGTCCATTTGGTCAAATTTCAAAGTTTTTTTTCTTGGCATTCCTACAGGACTCGTTACCACTTAAGCACATGAATTATTGACGTGCCAGAAAAGTGATATAAGACTTGGAGCAGACGCTTTCCAATCAGAATTTGCAAAAGTTGTTGGGCTGGCTGGATGCACAAGGTCAGCACAAATATTCATTCTAATTTTGACAAAGGGGGAGATGCAGATCTCCAGATTTTGATCACAAAGTAGATGTGCTTGTCAGGCTCAATATACTATGAAGGTTGTCTTCTTACTTTTGATGCAATCTTTGTCATCTCTAATTCTGTTACCAAGGAAGGTTTTATTATTTTTGAGCAATAATGAAATAATGCCTTGCTTAAATTCTGGAACTGTCATACTTGTTAGGCACCTGATTAATATAAGTAGTTATATAAACTCTTTGTATATATACAAACCATGCTAAAGCATTGTCCACAAAATGTCCATCCATTCTAAGTCAAATACTATTGGTCACAGAAAAGTCTAGTATGAATCGCATGTGTATATACATATGAGCAGTACATGATTCACTGAGTAAATATGGCACTTTTACATATTTTCCTGGATGTTACAGAGAATTAGGAAACAATCTTCCCTCAGCTGACTCATTTCTAAGTTACTGTAATATGGGTTTGGAAAATACACCCCAGAATAGACAGTAAGAAGTTTAGAAAAGTCAACAGTGCAGCTACCTGAGTTTGTTTCATTAAGAAATTAACAGTAATGTGGTATTTTATCATCCACTGTGAGCCTGAGGGTTGTCTACTCACAAAAGCCAAGCTGCTTGACCGTGCTATACATAAAACAGCACAGTTCTCCAAGCACATGGCTCGCAGGATGATGAACTGACCTAGCATCTCCAAAGGGGCTTGCCCCACCTTCTCCTTGTACAGACCCCAGCTGCAGAGTCCTGTCCCCTTGTTACTCCCATCCTAGTGGCCATCTAATCCTTGAGAGAGCTGATCCAGCAGAAAATTAGTCCCGTTTTTAGACTGGCATAGTTTTCTGCTGGCTTAAAAAGTTGATTTGTCCTGTGGAGGGATCAGACCAGCACCAGACCTGTAAAGGTACATGAGAAGCAGCTGGAATGTGTTGGCAGGAATAGGGAGCATGGGAGGAGGAGGGAGCTGCTCCTTTTTGGTGACAGTGAGCTGTCAGACTGAGGAAGCTGTCCCAGCTCACCAAACCCTTGCAGAAGATACAGTTATTAGCGTGAAAGTGCTTAGACCGGTATAGTTTATTCCTAGCAAAGTGAATAAAGATATGCCAGCACAAGGCACTTTATACTCATGTAACTGTGTCCACATGAGGGGTTGCACTGGTATAAATATAATCAGTAACAAACAAAACCCCACATCTCCTAGGTGATGTATTTACAAAAATGGCATAGAACACGTCTCCAACCTTGAGTTATGAGGTGTGCATAACTTCCATTCAGAAACCAGACCACAAACTACACATGAAACAACATTAGATACAAAATAAATTAGGGATTTAAAATGCTACATCTAAGAATATAAAGACTTTTAAAAAAACTTTAAATGTAATCCCATATTTAAAATCTAAGTAAGAGAACTATACAGCTCCACAATAACCTGGACATTTCAAATAGTTTACATTCACTGGGGACAACAGCACTTTGGTTTACATAATTAGGTTAATATGAGCAATGAAATGTTTCTCTTTCTCACATTACATCAAAGTGAAATACATTTAGAATATATATACTGCCAAGCTGTTCCAGTAAGTGCATTTCACACATGAGTAAGGGTATCTCTTGCAATAGCTACATCAATTATAGGTCTTCAATAGAACTAAATCAAACCCCTTTTAAAAAGCTTCATTTGATTCCTTCATGCCTGACCCATTTTTGATTAATCACATGGGTCTTCTCCAGAACATAGCCAAGCGCAAAAAATAAGTCTGACCTGGTACTGTGGCAAGCTCACACACCAAATTACACAGCACACCCTGGATTAATGAGGAACTTCTCATTGTAATTTGTCTCCTCACCTTTGTAAGTCATACTCTTAACCAACTGTACACTTTTGTACCAAGCTCAAGAACTTGGTACAAAGTTAAAAATAAACAAGATTAACTGTAGGTCAAAACACACAATAGCAATTAGAAAACGTTTAAGAGCAACCAATCTGACAACTGTCAAATATTTTACATAAATTTAAACAATCAGCAATTAATCCTCTGCAATTTACAAACAGCATTGCCTCCTAGAGATGTAAGAACTTATTCCTAGATATTCTTGTGAAACATTTATCGAGTGCCTGCATCTGACTCAAATATGTGTGTTGGGATACAATGAAGAGATCTTCTCCTAGCAAAATATTTTACTACTTTTGATTAGCTTAAATTACCTTGTGAGCAGCACATCCCTTTAAAACCTGACTAAAAGAAATCAAATGGCTGGATTAAGTAAACAGCTGAACACGGCTTCAGAGGATAAAGTTCCCAACCTGATGCACAATCATCGGAGATTACATTATTTTGAAAAGCAAACTTCCAACTGTAGGATTTCCAATTTAATTCCTCTCTGGGAGATGAAAACACAGCCTTCATCACTGTCATTGGGTATGCTGGGTAGGCTGAGACTTGTGTGAAATTACTGTATGCATTTAATCTCATTTTTGCAAATCTACAAATGTTCCTGTGCTGAGGTTTTATGCTACCCAAGCTAAATCAAGGAGCACATTAGAGCCTATTTCCTTGTCAGGAGCTTTACAAACCAAGTATGGCTGTGCTCCTTCTGGATCTCATTCCTAGAAGGTGCCAAGCAATTTGGTGGGGAACTGGGCTGAGGGGGCAGAGGGCACTTTTCCTCTTGCAGCACTGGTGTTTAAGGGAGAATGGGGTTTTTCAAGATGGCATTTCATCTTGTTGAATTGACATTTCCAATACAGTGAGTTCACTGCATCCCTTCCACTCAAGTTAGCCACATCCCTTTGCCCTGTTAGGAAAACCTTCAACATGAGTCACTTTGGTCCTGATTCCACTGTGAACTGTGGGAAGGGACCTTCTGCACCAGAGAGGAAAGAGCAGTGAGTGCCTCCTGCTCAGTGCAGTGTGTGAATGGGCAGCCAGACTGAATTGCCAGTAGGCCTGCATGCTCCCTCTCACATGTTAAAATACATAAAGAACCTTTTCTACTTGCTTTGACCATCTGAGAAAACCCTGTTGTAAGTAAAAAGGGATTGTCAGCCTAGACTTGATCTTGTTAGATGTTGAACACCTTCTACTGCCACTGAAGAGAAGAGGAAACAAAGGCATTCAACATCTGCAGCACCACCTGTTGAAGACCATGACCTAAGGGATTAACAAAAACTAAGACAACACAATAATCTGTTACAAACTATACAACCCAAAGCATACATCTTAAACAGTTTCCCTGGTGGGATTAGAAAATGGAAAGAAGAACCAGCAGACAAAATCATTTGCTTTTACCAGTAAAAATTAAGTTACAGATGCCCTCATTCTGAGGGCAAAACAAACTTAAAAATATCTTAAAACAGTGAAAAAATATGAGAAAATTTTATTTAAAAATATATGTACTCCTTACTCCAAATTTGTTTATACAGAAAGGATTTGAAAAAGAAAAAATAACAACAAATAAAAAGCCTATTTGGAGCATTCTCTAGAGCGTTTTGGTAGAAGTGTTATTTCTGTAAAACTGAGCAAGAAGTTATTCAGCTTTCATTTGCTCCCTGACATCAGAAGGCAAAGTTTCAAACAAGTTGTCCTCCACAGTGAAACCAGTCCTTTTCAGAGCTCTACACTCACCGAGCTCAGGTGGGAGGATTTCAAAGTGATTGCCTTTAATATCCAAGTAAGAAAGCAGTGTCAAATTACCAATTTTAGGTGAAAGGACTGACAAGTTATTTTTCCCAATTTTCAACGTCTTAAGTTTTTTGCAAAAGTATAGTTCATCTGGCACACTCTCCACTTTGTTGCAAGTAATGGAAAAGTATTGTAAACTCTGCAGAACTCCTATTTCAGGTGGGATAAAGCGAATGTCATTGTAAGACAAATCCAAATATCTGATTTTGTTGCACAGGAACAGGTGGGACGGAAGAACCTCTATTTTGTTATGGCTGAAGGAAAGCCTCTCTAGACTAGTGAGTTTCTTTATATGCTCTGGGATGTAGGTTATACTGTTGTACCACAGCTTCAGAATTGTCAGTTTTCGCAGATGTTGAAAGCTTACTATTTCTTCAATGGATTTGAGGTTGTTTTCCTTTAGATCCAATTCCTGGAGACTGAGAAGGCTGAAGACTGCATGAGGGATGCGCTCTAAATCACAGTGAACCAATTCCAGCTGTGTCAGGTTGACCATCTTCTTCAGGTTATTGAGCATCACTAACTTAGTGCCATCATTATGAATACACAATTTTTGCAGGTGACTTGAAACATCAACTGCAGATTGTGGGATTTTGGACAAATTACTTTTTATGTGAAGAACTTTTAGGCTTTTCAGCTCCCGAAAAGACTCCAGTGTAATGTTTTTAGAAATATCGTGACTTAGAGAGCCAATTAAATAGAGCTCTTCCAAATTTCTGAGGCCATACATCCAATGTGGAAGTTCTCTGATATCATCAAACTTGACACTCAAGATCTTGAGATTCTCCTTCAGAAAAGCCAAGGCGGCACTGTGGATCTTCACAGAGCACTGGTGCAATGAGAGCTCCTGGAGATTGTCCAACTGTGCAATGGTTGCTGGTATCATTACATTATTAATTATTTCAAGTTTTAAAGACTGCAGCTCAGTTATTTCAAACACTGTGTCTGGTAGTCCAGAAAGCATGAAAAGCTGTAGCTCCAAATGGCTGTGGGAGTTTGTCTGTAGCCTCTGTCGCAGTTTATCTGCAGTCCACTCATTGTTTAGGTTCAGCTGTTTCAGCTTATTTTCACTGACTTCAGACAGGAAGACAGCAAAGCGCTTGGAGTAGAGAGGATCATACTGATCGATCATATGAAGCATAAAAGCAAAGTCATTCTTGACATCTGGGATATCATCGATTCCCGTCTCTTGCCGAACGTACTCAAAAGAATATTCTTTCAGTGAACGGTAGAACAACCAGTACAGTGTATAAAGGCATGTCAGGCCATAGATGCTTACAAAGCACAGGTAGCAGTAAGAAAGTTTAGAGAACAGATGTGCCATCGTGTGATTACAGCAAAAATTCTTGTATCCTGTCATGTCTTCAATATCAACGTTACAGACTACTGTAAAATTAACTTCTGAGACAAGTGCAGTGTTGTAAGCAATAATAATAAGGAACTTAATTACCTTAAGTACAGTCTGGCGAACGTACATGACATAGAGTATATCACCCTCCTCAACATGCAGTCTAAATTTCTTCACCTTTTCAAACAGTGCTTTGGCCTGTTCACCTTCTTTTTTATCTAATGCCCCAGGTGTTCCCTTATCCACAACTAACTTCTCAGGGATTGATTTTAAAGACTGTGTCTTGACCAAAGTGCCTTCAGTGCTTGGCTGAGTAGTATTAGACTTGTTAATGTTGTTCTTCCTGTTATCCTTCTCTTCAGAGTCTTCCCCTGACACTTCGGATAAAGCTCTTGTTGTCCAGGGAGAATCAAAACATTTCCCAAGTATTGAAATGAAGTGTTCAATTTTGGAGCTTGATCCAGGGAATTTGAACCAAAAGTTACTACAAAGCATGAAGACCAGTGTGTGTATAAGGACAAGGTAAGGGAAGTACTTGGCATACCAGTGCAGAGCCCGTTCATAGCACACCTGGTTTATGAAGCTGTATTGCTGAAGGTCCAAATCAGTCTTGAGTCCTTTCATTTCAACCGTAGCTGGAGGGGTGGATGGCTTCAGTGGTGGCAGGGGGGTGGTATCTGGTATTGTGTTAAACACATTTGAACTATTAGATTGGTTCTGGCAAGGCTGGACACGCTTTGGAAGGCATATTATCTTGTCTTGCATGACCTGGAACACACAAAAAGATATCTTTTGAACTGATGTATGAACAATGGTGGCAGCACCAATGGGTAGCTGTCCTTGGAGTACCTCCAGCTGCCGGGCATTCATTCCTCCACACAGGCTGCTACTTGGCCCCACAGGCTGTGCTATTATTATTCTCAACAAGACTCTTGTTCTATATGCCAAGAACTAGGCCACCCCTTTCTATCTATGGCTAGCTTTCCATAATTTGAATAAGAGGGCATTGAGACAATCCAGAAAAAGGAGAAATGTGGGGAATGCTTCCAGAAAAGACCAGGGATCTCCTGCTGCGCTCTGCTCTCACGAGACAGGCTGTTACTGCCAGGTGTATTCACCCTGGCTACACGATGTCCAGAGATAGCTTAGACTTGACAGCAGCACAACTGCATTCATGTGGCTGTACTCTCCCACTGTGATGTCTTATCACACCAAAAATGGCTGACAAAAGGCTAATGTGAGCATATCTATGCTGGGCCATTATTAATCTTCAGTCTTCATAAAGACAGATAAGGACAGTTCTTTGATGGCGTTTGTGTGTGCATGGACATAAATTTTATTTAGTTTCTTACACATAGAGTCCTCATAGAACCATACAATGATCTGGGTTGGAAGGGACCTTAAAGATCATCTACTTCCAACACCCTGCCATGGGGAGGGACACCTTCCACTAGACAAGGCTGCTCAAAGCCCCATCCAACCTCACTTCAGACACTTCCAGGGATGGAGCATCCACAATTTCTAGGGGCACGTCAACCTGTTTCACTGCCTTGACATCCTCACAGGGAAGAATTTCTTCCTAATATCTAATCTAAACCTACCCTCTTTCAGCTAGAAGTCCTTGTATCACTACATGCCCTTGTCCAAAGTCCCTCTCTATGGGATGTGTAGGATGGACTACACACCTGGGGAAAAAAATATAGCTCTGTTCTTGAAATCTAGCTCTGTCTGTAAAAAAACCAAACAAGTTTTCTAATCCAGCATGGTCATCCATGTTGACAAACTGAGGTCAGAGTGCCTCTGAGGACCAATCACCTTTGGTTTAAACAGGGATAACAGTTCTGGGTTAAATGCAAGGCTCCCTATAGGCCTGAATTTAACATGCAGATCCATGTGATAAACCAAGGAGCTTTCTTACTTGTCCTGAATGACTAACTGGGATGAGCCCAAACTAAGAATGTGTGTGTAGTGTAGATGTACTCTTTGACATCATGGTTTTTGCAAGCATTAAATATAAGGTATGCAACAAGAGCCACCAAAATGAGATGATCCTTGATGATCCACCCTAGTGCAGGGAGATGCTCAGATAAGACCACATGTGTTTCTGACACACCAAAATCTTCTGTAGTTAATCTATGCCTGTAAACTGTCTGCTACTGTGATATACACCCTTAATTACATCCTGGATTTATGTATCTCACAATAAGTTGGAATAGAAACAATTTGTCTATTATTTCAGTATTTCCACGCATTATTTTCCAGTGTGCTTCCTCCAATCAAGCAGGTAAACTTAAAACAGGTAACAGTCATAACAGATTTACTTTGTGTGGTTAAGCAAACATCTACTAATGTGAAATTCAGTTCTATATAAAGAGATTTTTAAACATGAGAATACTTGAGAATGGAGAATACAGGCGAAACTACAGTTGATTTAATGTGAAATTTGAGACACAGTGTATCTAAATCCTAGGCCATGTAAGGGAGCAAATTCCTCTGAAATAAGAGCTCTGTCAATGTGTCCCTTTAGCTCCATTTCAAAGTCAGGCCAAGAAACGTGAGATCCGTGTTTGAACCCATACTGTAACTTTATATTTTTGTAGAGTCATCCCAAACAGTATTTTTCACTTCTTTTCTGCTTTTGGCTCCTCAGCAAAATGTAACTAACAGTGACTGATAGTAATGTCAATTGTTTATGTGTAAGCATCCTCAGAGATATTTTGGAATGGAAGAGACATAATATTAGCTGTGGCTGTTGTTAAAATCAGCACAATAATTTCCAAACTCTTTAAAGCATAAAGACAGAAATAATCTTAACATTTGCCAAATAAAGAAAAACAGGAGCTACAAAATTCCATTTTTTAAACTTTCAAACAGCAAAATGGTAACAAATAAGAACTGAAGTTGATAATCAGTTTTGTTATGCCAAATTGAGGTGAAAATAGTGATCCAGGCACCAGCCAAAGCCACAGCTCTTATCTGAGTTGGCACAGTTCCATTGACTCCAGCGCAACTCTGCTGATTCACAGCTGTGAAAAGTCTGGTCTGTGTTATTTGATGTTGCTACTTAAACAAACAGCTTTAATCCTGGCACCAGCACATTTTTGCTTTGTTCACGGTGAGCCCAAGAGATGAAAGGAGATGGGACACCATCCTTCCAAGGCCCTTCCCTGTTTGTGGTGTTTTCAGCAGCCCTGAGAACACCGGCCACGCCTCCGTCCCCTTTGCTTTACCTGCAGGGTGCAGCCGAACACCCCGATCATCAGCATGGCCACCGAGAGATAGTCCGTGAACACATCCCACCAGGGCTTCAGCACCCGGAACGCCGGCTGCTGCTCCGAGAACTGCCGGAACTCTGTCACTGGAATCATCCTCCTGCAAGACAGCAAGGACAGCTCAGCCTCCTGCACCTCGGACCCATCACCGTGAGTGAGGAAACCTCCTCTGCAAGTGGAACTCCCAGGATGTGGCATACAAGTTCCCAGCTACTGACACCCCAGCTCAGAAGTGGTCACTATACAGCTCCTGGAAAGGGAAGAAGGCAGAGCCTGCAATCCCATCCATGCAGGCAGGCAAATCCCTTTCTCTGTTGACTCCAGCAATCTCTGATGGGTCAATGAGGCCTTTTGCATCCCTGAAAACCAGCCCATTCTGATGATGTTCAGCATCATCCACATTAGCCTTGTTCTCAAAGGCCTGGCTGAAATGCTTGTCCTGCATTCAAACTTCAGACACCTTTTTAACTATCATGTTTCATTCACTTCCATTTCATTCACAGTGGTTTCAGGAATGCTTTGGAATATTTTTGTGCATACTTACTGCAATTTTAAAGCTACTATGTTTTGAATGCAAGTTCCTAAAGTGCTTTAGGTAACCAAAACCACAGCCAGATCAAGGGCTTTATCTTCACCTCAGATGTGTAGGCTTACATCATCATGTCCTCTGAAAAATCAGCTAACACATGAGCATGTACAGGCAAAGCAACTGATATTAAAGCCTACAGCATACTGTGTAGCTGAATTCCTGAGATCAAACCAGTACTGAAACTCCTTAGTAAGTTACAGTGGAAAGATAAATTCAAATGGGAATGTAACAAAAATACTCCCAAGGGCAATTAACACAATTTTCTCCATTAACTAACATCATAAATGCTCACCACAATCAGTTCATATCACAGTAACACTGGAAGTCTATAATCCTGATTCAGCTGCACACTGGGACCCATTAATGTGGGTTTGGTGACATCCATTTCTGGCAGGCTTAGTGATAAGCACACTCTTGCTGAGAGGCTGCCCAGGAACTTAGGGGATTCAGTTCATTCACAGTCAGGGAAAGGAAGGGAATGATTCAAGCCATAATGGCTGCAATCCACTGCAAGTGTACAGCCATCCTAAGGATTAAGAACTGACCTCCACTAACTGGCCATACACGTGTGGAAGGATGCTCACTTTGGCACCTTCTCAGGGACTGCTGTCTCTGCCTGCCCATCTGATCCTCAGGAGGTACTGTAGTCCCCAAAGGCACAAGGTGAAGTCTGTAAATGAACTTGTGGTAGTGGCTAGGCTAGAGCTTTGCAGCTGAGTAGCACAAAACCTTTTGTTCCTTGCTCCCCTCTCCTCTTGCAACCCTTCCATGTTGCTCTAAGCACTACTTGGCCAGACAGGGGAATTGCTCTCTCAGCCTCCTGTCCTTCTGAAGTCGGTCCCCAGGACCCAGACTACAATGCCAGATGAAACCATACACACCTCTTGCATGGCTGGCAATCCCCAAGATGAAGGCAGGCTGTCCTTCATAGTACTTTCAAATTAACAGACCATCAGTGAAAATGATGGCAATGCAAGCCTGACTCCACACAGCCAGGTCAGGGGCTTGGCAGCATCCTTGCCAACAGGCCTGAATTGCTGCAGTGCTGGTGGAGTAATGCAGCATTTGTTATCAAATGGCAGCCAGCCAGGAACCACAATTCTGGTTTTTGTTGCTTGTCTTGCAAATGTTAGCAGGCATATCAGGGAACATATACCTCTACAGCAGAGAAAAGCTGGGGTGGCTGCTGGGACAAACCTTTGTTGCCTTCCACTCTTCTTTTATAAGTACTGCTAGAAAAAGTGGATCTCATCAATTAAAAGTGCCCCATGTAGCTTTAAGTATGTGCCCAGCACTCCTTCAGCTAAACCTGTGCTGGCAGCTCCCAGCGGCACCTGAGCTGAAGAACATCATGCACAATCTCTCTGCCATTCCCATATGCATTTCACTTCCATTCGTAAGGAATTACCCTTCTCTTTTTCATTTCCACATAAAATGCAGGTGACTGAGTCGCTGCTGGTAAGCTCTCATTTTTTTTTTCAATCAAGCATTGAAAAACTTAGAAAATTCTCCCAGGAATCCACTCATACAAATGGTAGCTACGCAGTTGCCATGCAACAGTCCTGCTCAAAGTTTTATAACACATATACTACAGTTGGCTTGGGTTTTGAGGCCAGCTGGCTCACTGGAACGCCATCAGTTCACCCAAGAATACCTATCAACAGATTGCTTTAAAATCACAACACTTTCTTCCCGCCCCTGCAATAATTGCTTTGGAGTGCTTTTTCATATTCTGATGGCACAGCCTCTAGAAATCCTATTTGTAAGGTCTTTTTTCAAAAGGATAAACAATTTGAGTGTCAGGTAAAGACAGAATTACCTTTCCTGCAGTGGAGGTTCTTGACAAAACACAAGTGCTCACATGCATGGAAACATGTGGAGACCCAGGAGTCACTGGTTAGACACCCAAGCAACTGTGGATCTGAGGCACAGGGTTATGGAAGGCAGCAGCACTGAATCAGGGGCTGTGCCTGACAGCAGATGCGACTGGAAACTATCTTGCAAATTACTGTGCAGGAACAGCTTTCAGACCAAAAACCCCTTTGGCTGTTGTTTAAGTTTCACTATGTATTTTTAGGGGTCTTTGTTGTATCATATTTATTTCTCGTAAGTGATGTGTGGGGAACTTAGATGAAGGCAGACAGGTTCTGATACCACAGACACATGCTGCCCTGATCCCTTGTTCCCTTCAGAGGCTGTTGTTTGCATAGCGTGACTCCTCATTAGTAGAGTGCACATACTGTTACCCTGATTAATGGGCCAAGCAGAGGGAGAGCTGCACACAGAGCTCCTCTGAGCCATCCTAGAAAACCCATCTCTGGGGGTGCAAGGCTTGCAGTCCAACAGCAGACATCAAAACCTGTCTGCCACTAATGTTTTCTTATACCGTTAAAGAAAGAAAACAAACATTACTGAATTATGACAATAGCACCACACATAAAATAACAGTAAAAAAAACCAATGTCTATTGACAGACAATATTTTTTAGCTTTGGGAAAAAAAGACATTTGCGAGAAACTTTAAATGGCAACTGAGTGTGACAAAGTAGGAAAACCATTTTCCAACACTCACTGGAGGAACCCTACTGCCTCTCCCCTTGCTGTATTAAGAATCAAGGAAAATGCTGGAAAGAATTGCAGAGCAGCCTAGGCTAACCAGCACTCCTGACATCTGCACGCAGAACAAAATGACACTAAGTCACTTTTCATTTGTCTCCCACTTCCCTCTAGCTTTTTTTCCATTCTGGCTTCTCCAGGGATGGAAAGGACATCTATCAGCAGAAACTCAGACCTCAGAAAAGATACAGCAGGTCCACCTGGCTCTGAGCAATCCTGAAAAATCCCTCCTGGACATGTCCAAAGTCCAGCTCTTCCCCACTAGTACACCCAAAGGTGCACCACTGCCAGACTCATTTATAATCACACACAAACCAGGTCTGCACAAAATAAAATGATGCAATCAATCATCAATTTGAACAAATCATGAGATGCTAAAAAGTCCCACTGCAGTCCAAGTCACAGCACACCATTTACTGTAGGAGACACCATCTCTGGGATAGCACACCATAGACTGTAGTTCCTTACCTCTCCTTGTAACAAGGAGATAGAAGACAAGGAGTTCAACATTTCGGCTGGTGGAAAACTAAAACTGCATTTCTAATTTGTGTTCACTCACATTCAAAATGTTATTTAATTGCACAGTAAATTCTAGCTGAAATGTGGCATCTGATTTACTGTAACCTACTTTAGTAAATACTAGAATTCTAAATATTGGACATTCTTTTCAATTAAAACCAGAACTTGTTCTTTTTTTTTCTCTTGCATTTTTAATAATCCTCAGACCCTAGGGAAAATAAAACGGTACATGAGATAAATCGTCTGATATTCAGCTACTACAAGAAGATAAAAAAGGAACTTGGATTAAAAAACTGTACTGGCTGTTAAGTAGTGTCGTAGAACACAGCTGTGGGTTTGCCAGATTAAATAAAAATAATAAAAAAATTAAACAGGAAAAAAAATCAAACAGGAAAAAGTAACAAAAAATCCCAAAACAAACAAAAGGGGGAAAAACCCCCACAAAAACACTGGAGGGGAGAGAAACCAGTAGTGATTCTTATTTTAAAATTTTAAAATTTCAAAAATTCTAAGAAATGTAGAAAACTCGGTGAATGAACATGAATACGTCATAGTAAGATCAAATACTTGAATCCAGGTACATCCACCCACCTGCTCCATCAGAAAACCCAACTACAGGAATCAGCTAATGCATAGGAGATTAGGAATGAGACACAACAAATTAATGTGACCTAAAAGAGCTAAGTAGAATAAATAGATCCAAGTCAGAGACAAAAGTATTGGAACCAAATTAGACTTAATAAATCAACAGATTGAATCAAAGGCTGATTGTGAAACGCCGCACCGTGGAGCAAACCAGCCTCTCAGCAGTTGGTTTCTATCAGAGGGAATAAAGGAAAGCAGTGAGGACAGTTTGGAAGTGACCATGGCTCTTGCCAGTGTGGCTAAAGAGAAAACCGAGGCACCGGGCAATCCGCGTGATGTCCGCAGCAGGATACAAAGGAAATCAATCCATCAACCTCCTGCCCACGAGGAGCCAAGAGGCGGCTCGGGCAGGGAGCCCGGGGGCTGTGAGTGCCACCAGCCCCAGCAGCCCAGGGGAGCAGCGTGCCCCGGCTGGCGCTGCTCGCTGTCACAGCACGGCCACAAAGCCCTGCGGACCAGCCGGGCCGTGGCTCAGCGCTTCACAGGCAGGCGCTGGGAGCTGCTGGGCACGGCTCCGTGTACACCGAGGGGCTGTGCCCTGCCTTGCAGCAGCACACAAGGGACCCCAGTCAGAGCCAGGACACGCCGTGCCAGGCGGGCAAACACGGCGACAGGGAAGCTGACACGCCCCCTCATTAAGCTGCATTCATCCTGTCTTGAGGGACTCTTCACAAAGCAGAAACATTAATGCTCAGAAAACTGCCCTTCTGGAACCAGCCTGAACAAAGCTGCTTTTGGCTTGCGGCACCTTCCAGGCCCCAGGCTCTTTGCTAGGTGACGGGTGCTATTTTTAAGCGGATTCTCACAGAGTCCCTTCATTCATTGCGTGCAGTGTCAGTGCGCGGATTGGCAGCAGCCCTCCCTCAGGAGAATGGAAGGGTCACGCTGCTGGGAGTGCTCCGCCACCAGCGAACAGCGCCTGCCGCTCCCACCGCCCCACCTCAGCGCTCAGGGCACAGCCTGCGGAGACACGGCAATTGAAAACAGCACAGCGAGCAAACAAAGGGAATAACTGGGATGCCCTGTCTTTATCTCAGCCAGGCAGGTCTGATAGCATGTGTTCCTCACTGAGGCAAGCCCCAGCAGTTCCCCACCAGGACACGCCGTCCTGTGGCCTGCCTGGGCCGTGCTGTCAGGGGAGCTGCCCCGCACCCTTCCCCAGGCACTGCTCGGTGTCACCCGCACACAGCAGCCACCATGGGCCCTGGCTATGGCCCCCCTGCCCAGCAAAGCCTGTCTCCGTGCCCTGCTGACCCTCATGTGACAGACAAGCCTAGTCACTGCTGCTTTACGTGCTCAGGCAGGAGAGCAGGACTTGCCAGAGCTGTGTTTGCCATGCTTACAGGTGTTATTCACCAGCAGTCAAGCCCTTTGCTATTTTGTCCTTCCACCAGTGGTTACTCAATCACATCACATGTGTTGAAGCCATCAGTGTTTGTTTTGGGGGAATAACCAAAGCTGTGCACCAGAATCCGGGCCCCTGGATGTCAGACAGGCAACTATCATCCAGAAACTGCTGATTTGGCAAGGGCAGGGTATGAATTACACACCAGAAGGAAAAAGGAGATGGAACATAGCTGGAGGAGAAAGAAATAGTGATAATGACAGCTGGGAAGCACAAAGAGTTGGTGGGATTTCTTAAGCTAACTAAAAAAGATGTTTAATTGATGAGCCAGCTGACATTTAAACTCGCTTCCCTGACATCCCATCAATCCTCCTCAGATTAGGATCAGCATCATCACTCCCAAGAGCGGCAGAGAGTTTAATCAAGCCCCAGGTGGTAGGGGAACAGCCCTGATCCCCACCAGGGAAGGAAGGAGCTTTCTTCTTGGCCATGAGGATGCTTGGGCTAGAGGCTGCAGGACCACAACTTGAGCTCAGCTGAGTGTAACAGAAGGGTCAAAGCTCAGATGTCAAGAGCCAATTCAGACTGGTGCTGCTTGGTCTTTCACATCAGAGATCTACTGGAAGGCGAAAATGCTAAGCCAATCCTGCTCTCCTGGCTGTTTTAAACATACTGCAAATTAGGATAAATTATGAAATGCCTTTCGGGAATAGCACTGCAAGAAGGTCTCTGGGTAGGTTCCCATACATGATTTATTGCACATTCATCTTCATTAAAGGAACAGAGCACAGCTCATATTTAACACAAAACAAACTTGTGACCTGGCAGCAGGGACTCAGCAGAGCCCAAGGGCTGCAGGCCACGTGTGCAGGGGCCACACAGCAGTGGATTTTTACACAGGGCAAGGCATTGCACACCCCAAACCCCACCATCCTTCGCTGTAAACATTTGTTACTCTGCACAAATACCATAAAGTCACTTTTCAAGTGTTTTGTGTGGTTTGGCCTCGGCTGCCACGGGCCAGGAGGTGAAGTTAAGCTGGAGTGCTTTTCGGCACAGGGCCTGAGGCTGCACTGAAAAGCAGAATTTTGCATTCCTATTTTACCTGCTTTGGAACTCCACACTGAGACAGTTAAATAAGCACAAGAAAGGGAGTTTTCAAGTCAGGTTGATGGTGATGTATTCTCAAAGAGGATATTTAAACAAAATCACTGGTCTGTGCAGAGCCGCAGGGCTTAGGACAACAGTCTCTAGACAGCTGATAGACACAGCCTGGTGTGAAAATGGCTTGGTGTTATCATCTGTCATATATTCTATCGATTTTAATTTTGCTAAATTCATATTTTTAGGTGGGACTTGGTCTCCAAAACAACCATAAGGGAAAACCTCTATAATTTAAAACAAAATTTGAATGAAGGTCTAGCCAGCAATTGTTCAAACCATTCTAGAAACAAGCTTAGGAAAACAAATTGGTGTGAACCCTGCAAAAATTGTGGTCTTTTTGTTTAAAACTTTTCAGATCACCCATGCCCCAAAATTCGACCTGTCTATTGGGAACACAGTTTTTACTGCAGTGTGAACAGCTGCCTACAGCTGGCTAATTTGTAAACTTTTGGAAACTGTGGGTTTGTGTCCTTTGATCTTAGCAGATGAACACATCATTTTCAGCATGTGCCCAGAAACCCCTCACAGCTCCTGGCACTGCCTGTGCTGGCACCACAGATGACAGATCATGGACTTGCTTCATTTCATCACCTTTACCAGGAGAGGACTAAAAGTAGATGCAGGGACAAGACACCAAGCCTGGGAAACTGAGATAGACTAAAGGGGAAATATGATGATAAGGGCTGGAATTAATAGCTCCTAATTCCCAAGAGGTTTATGTTCCATTCTTATCTGTGTATTCTCATACACATTGTACATTCAGTGAAATAATGTCTGAACTACCCTGAAGTTCAGTTTTGGTAATTATTTTGCTACATGTTTGCACTGACCAAAATGTCCAGCATTGGTCAGTTGCCATACAACATACAATAAAACCTCTGCTAGTTCTTGAATTTGCAGCATTTCAGGAGACCAGTTTCCCTGCTAGATCTTATTCCCATTGGTGTTTCCTGAAATATAAAATTCAATTTAAAAAATAATTTTTTAAGAGGCATAAAATTTTTGTCTGGAAAAACTACTTTGAATGTTGGCTTGTGCTGCCACTGGTCATTGACTGCAGTGGAGACTTTCATAGGAAGAAATACCATCACTATGAAGTAAGAAGTACAAACAAATGATGCTGTTTCTTAAACATAAATCCCATGTAAAGAAACTGGAAAGACATGAAAAACAAACCATTTGCATCCAAACAGTTATTTTTAACAGTCTATGAGTTTACTGTATTTTCAAACAAATCCATGTCCTTGTGGCTGAAGCTGGTGAGGAAATGTGACCTGGAGGAACAACAGAGAGTGAGTCAGGAGCTCCCACTGGGACACAGACATGGACAGCCTGTGCACGCCACATCAACCCCCCCATGCCACCACTTCTCCAGCTGCAAAACAGAAAGGGATCTACTTTCTTTAGTATCTTTGGTGGGAAATATGAATGAATAGTACTACAAAATCATAACATTGCTGTTTTCTGCAATGCCTGAATCCAAACTGATAGCATGTCAAAACTCCTCTGAAAAGCCACTGAAGTGAATTTGATTTCATACCACACATTACCAAAAATAAACGTCACAGTTGGTACTAGTTTGCCAGTTTGGGGGACAAGATTACTTTAGCTCACAGAAGACATGATTCCAGTACCCACAGTTTGGTGGTTCTACAAAAACATGTGTCCCCTGTGTGACAGCTGTTCAGAGTAGGGAAGGGGTTTCATTTCCAGATGCATTGACTGGGGACAGCTAGGCTGTGCCACCTGAACTCTAGCAAGGTCCCAACCATCAACTGCAAAGCTGTGTTCCACTACATCAGCCGCCAGAACTGAGCTTCCCCAGAGCCGCAGCTCCGCAGGACCACAACCGTGGGCAAGATGCCAACAGGGGTTTAGTGCAGGAGAGAACTGGAAAGGGTGTAACTTCCAGAAACATGCTGAACACCTAGTGCACTCTTTTCCCTCCAAGTTCCTGAGGCCCACACTGTAAGCATCCAGTGTACATTAGGTTTCAGCTGCTCCATCTACCCAACAGCCAGGAGGGAGCGTGGTGCATTCAGAGGCAGCAGCGAATCCCCTTGCTCTGCTCTTGATACTATCTGCTGTGGCAGGGGAAGCTCAAAGACCTGAACCCAGAACTCACAGGAGACATAAAGGACATAAAGAGGAAGAAACTTTAATGAACTGCATTTCAAAATATATGTTGCAATTTCCACCTACATATACAGTAAGTGCTGCTTTGGCAATGAATCCCAGACAATAACCTTGTTGTTAGTTCAAACTGAGTCATAGTGCTTTTTCATCTATTACACACCAAAAAGACTTCCTATTGTCAGCAGCTCTTTGACTTCAGTTTGGTTGGACTAAAGACAAAAAAATGTTCAGGGCAAGATTCTGCCTGACAAGTCCCAGTGAAATCAATAGGAGTTCTTTCCGTACCAAGCCCATTGGCCTGTGTGTAGACTTGGCTTTGCTGAGCTATTTCTCCAAATCTAAAGAAAAGTACACTCCACGCATTTCCATGTCAAAGACTACTTCAAAGGCAATACTTACCATTTTTCAGCTCTGAGAGTAGCATTCTTTGTTTATCAGGGCTATCACTCAAGATGCCTGCCCTCTTTCCAGAGCTGCAAAATGGTTTTAATGTGAGTGAAAACCTTTAACAGCAAACCAAAGCACCAAGCAAGTAACTAACTATCCAGTAAGTGATATTTTAGTATTCTTGAAATAAATCTAAATGATTGAGAAAATAAAATCACAGCAACTTTTAATCAAAGTTTTACCAGGTTTTCCACAAACACTATTTAACATACTCAGATAATGAAGACAGAAACAATGCTGTTAAAATGTCTCAGAACAGACAATATTACACAAATCAGTGCCATTCGTCATCAAAGGAATAGGCGCCTGAGGCTAATACAAGTGCTCCTACTTAAAAATGTTCAGCTGATATAATTAAAAATTAATTCCTAATTGGGACAGGAAGCACAAAAGGTCCATTCTGAGTCTTAAGCAGCTCAACCATCTGACAAGTTAGTTAAAAACATTTTTTGCAGTGACTGAGCCAAAAACATTAAAGAATTCCTGTTTTCATGATTTGGGAGACTTTTTCATATAAAGAAACCTTTTTACTCCCACTTGCATGCAACATGAAATAACTTTCTAAAACTTCATGACAGCCTCATAAAACATGGATCCCAAAACACCTTGATAAACATGATAAACATTCTCAGCCTGAAGCACCTGCTGGATTTTCTTCCCCTAAACCATCCTTTGTTACAAAAACTCTGACAATAAAAATAAACTCATGATCTCACCCATACTCCTGAAAGAATAAGAAAGACTAAAATAGACAAATTCAAGCACATAAATGGCATGTGATCTACAGACACTCAAAGAGATACACTAGTAACTACAGAATCAGAATTCTTGTTCACATAGGATGATTTTTAAAGATCATGAACTGGAAAACCAGGATTACCTTCTCTACTGGACCTTTTCAGGACAGTGTCCATCCATAGACTACTACAGAGGGCTTAGCTCTGACCTCATTCCACCAAAAAGTCTGTTGCTGCATAAAACAGAAAAAAAAAAGGCTGTTTTCATCAAGCCTAAACTGTGAGATAAAAGCAGTTGCTGGAGGGGATTCTGACAACACTTTAGCAGGTGTGTAAGTCTTTGAAATTATGTCATCATGGTTAAATGACTGCACAGAGCAAATACTCTTTTTAGTCACATTACACTTAAAACAGAGGCTGTTCTGAGAATACTGTCTGTGAACACTGGTGAAAAACTAGCTAGCCCTGAGACAGCTCATCAAACATTCACATCAGCTGGAAAATGTAAACTATAATGGTCCTTGCTCAGAGCACCAAACCCTCTGACAGCAACCTGCACTTCTGAGCTGCTGCATTCTGCTGTAAATGGAATGTGTATCAGGACCTTACACTGCTGCATGCTCAGGGCAGGGCTTGACCTGTGCTCTACTTCACCATGTGCTCCAGAGCAAGCAGTTAGTCCAAACTCCCCTCTTCCTTTCAGTGATAAGTAAATAAAATTGGAAATGTTCTCAGCACGTTGGCAGTCTTATTGCTGAGTTGTTGAATTTAGGATTCCCATTAATAAAAAGTCACTGTGTACTATTACCACCAAAGGGAGATGTGAGCTAGCATCTCCATTTTCAGCAGACTGTAGGTTAACCCAGGATCAGAAGTTGGTACAAAAGGCTATATTCTGCTTTTTCACATGTTCTGGTTCAAATTCAGTGGAATTTTACATGCTTCTCATAACAGCAGTGTTAGCAACTTGCCCTGGAGAACGGTGCCCTCCTGTGCTTCAGGGGAGGCCTCTGTTTTACTTTAAAACCAAGAAAAAACGTGCACTGTTATCTTAAGACAGGATTCTCCCCAAACAAGTGAGAAATGTGCAAAGCACATGCATGGCCTTCTAAAAATCTGACCAGATCAAACACCAGATTGTAAATCAGACCTTCAAGGGAGAGGGAGACTGTACAGAAAGTCTGTACTGGAAAAATTCTGAATAAACTCTCATCCTGGTCCAAACCTATGACTCTGTGAATGATGCAGTTGTAAAGTTTATGCTGTATTTGATTAGCTGCACGTGCCAGGCACTAAAATGTACAATGAATACAGTGACAGATAGCTCATCTAGGGTCTGGCAGGTCAAAAGACAGCTCTAACACACTTTGCCTACCTGGGGATGAGAGGCAGAAGGGCCTGCCCTGTGTTATGAATAAAAGCAAGGAACAAATGACATACTCACACCTGGCCAAGAGGCTGAATCAAACCTAATATCTTCCTACCCAGAAGGAGGTCCTAGAAACATAAACCCAACAAAAGTCACTGCATTATAGCTTGAATTTGCAACAGAGTTTTGTTGCACGAAATCCCTGGGTAGACAGCTCAAGGATGAGGAGAGTAAAGTTTCCATTATGTTGTGCATATGAAATCCAACACTTGTTAACAGTCTTTTGACAAATCATTTTGGAAGGAGATGGCTTCTTTGCTTTATTATGTAAGGCTTTAAAGTACTTAGAAGGTTTCTTTTTCCTGAGGTCAAGTGAAACCATTTTCAGTGTTTTCTTTACTATATAGTCAGCCCTCTCCTGCCCTTCACAACTCTGACAGTGAGGACAGCATCTTTCCACTAGGTTTCCTTAAAGAGGAAAAAGCTATAAAATTAAAGTCTAGCTTCTGTTATTGTGTATTGTTTGGATGGTAACAGATTTTTTTTTACTTCCCGCAGCTCTCAAAAAGCCTTGGGTTGGGAAGTGCCTTTGTGGTGGTGAATATGGCCCACTTCAAGCAGTTGCAACTGAGGTCAGTGGACAATCAGGGGAACTGCTCCTCCCAGCACTCTGACCCAGTCCATTATTTTGGGTGTTACTGTGCTGTCCCTCCGGCGCTGAGGCCACCTGAGCATTGTTCAATGCTGCAGCCTGCCCAGCCCGGATGCTGCCCCCCTCCCTCCCCTCCTGCTCAGAGCTCCTTGTGGGCCTCAAAAGCCAGATACCGAGGTGGGATGAGGCTGCCTCAGGAAATCAGCTTGAACTGGTACAGGAACTGATTGCAAGATAGCACAAAGCACTGAGCGAGCACTTGTAAGGAGAATTTAGCAATCTCTGATTTCATTTTTTCACTGAAATCCAGCACTAACCTTTTCCAATACTGGGCATACAAAGCAAATAGATTTTTAGCCTTTCCATAAGAAAGCTCATTTCTAAAACTGCCCACAAGAGTAAATAATAACAAATAAAACACGGAACGTCCTACTATGGCAAAACCTCTAGCAGGGCCTGTCAGTATTCAGACTGGAAGAAAACAGCAGCATGGCTGCCACAAATTTAGCAAACTCAGAAAGTAACTGGAAAAGGAAATGATTCAGAAACCACAGGTGCTCAGCACCAGGCTGCTGTGCCTTGCTGGCAGCCCTGGGACATAGGCATTTGTGAGACAGCGGGAATACAAGGCCAGGTTAAAATTAGAGATCATCTCAGAACTGTGCTCACCCCAGCTCTCCATGCTGACCTGCACCGCAGGAGCAAACAGGTTTTTCCAGGAGAAGAGTGAGCCCAGGGGAGTGCTACTCTCCTGACTGCTTTCATTAATATCAAAAAGAAAAGTAAAAGCACTTCTAATACACTCGGGGGCAGGAGAGAGGGAGTGGGGGGGGAGAAGGCAAGATGCATAATTGGTTGAATTGGGAAGGGAGATTTTAAAATTATTATTTATTTCCAATGTTGTCATGTTTCTCTCCACTATCTTGCACTTTTCTGCCTCTACAACCTGTTACAGCATCATTCAAATCTTCAGTGCTTTGTGGGAGCAAACATTATATGGTTGTCTTCAAACAGTGGTGCTAATAATACTGAGTCTCTCGTCACAGGAAGTACTCACTCCAAAAATAAAAAAAAAGGGAAATAATTAAAAAGCCAAACCATAACTGACATACTTATCTGAGCATTAAATTCCTTACTTTTAAACACTTTAACCCTCATGAAGTTCTGGTAGGATACATTCAGTGGTCTTTCATAAGCCTCTCATTTTGCTTGGTCAAGTCTTTCTAATGAACTGGACAAACTGCACATGGGCAACACTGCCCATCACTCTGCGACAAGGCAGAGCTGGTTTTAAATCGATTTAAAATCGGGATGATTTGTCGTTGTTATTTTTTTAATCTCTTCAAAAACCGAGCTATGGACCCGTAGCCTCGCAGTGCCGCCGGGGCTGCGCTCCCCTCCAGGCAGAGACCCGCCAGGACCCTCCGAGGCTTGGGGAGGCTGCGCAGCCCCCGGGGAAGGACGGCGGAGGCACCGGCGGGCGCGGTGGCGGCGCGGCTGGACCGCCGCCTCCCAGTCCCACTCGCATCCTCCCCGTAACGCTGGCTGGTCTGGGGCTTGTTTTCGGGGAAAATAAGGCCACGAGCGATCTCCAAACCCTTTTCCCCTAAGGCTTTCCCAAGCCGCCCGTCTCCACGGCGACTGTTTCCTACCAGTGCCCCCTCGGCGGCCCCGCTGCCGGGAAGCCCCGCTTGGCTCCGGGCCACCGCCGGCACCCCCAGGGCTGCCCCGCCCGGCAGGGGATGCGGCGGGATGGACGGGGCGTGGGGGGCTGCCGCGGCCGCTTCCCAGCGCCCCTCCGCGGGAGAGGAGCCGGCGGCGATCCCAGATAAAGTTTGGCTCCTCCGGCACTGCCCAGGGGGGGAGGCGACACTAGTGCCTCGGCAGCACCCATCCCCTCCGTCCCTTCCTCTCCTCCTCGTCCTGCGCTGTTGTTCTCCTCCAAAAACGAAACCTCGGGCGTTTTGCAGCTGCTGTCGACCGTCTGCGAGTCGGGCGTCAGCTCCTTCTCCGCCGAAATTTTTGGGGTTTTCACCGGGCTTTGGACGTTTTTGGGGCTCCCCTGGTGGGATTTTTCCGAGCCTGACCATTCCCGCTC
>VWYP01006743.1:286248-320423 GCA_013400435.1 Pycnonotus jocosus
AGGCCGGGCTGGGGCTGCTCCACGGCCCGCACGGAGCGCGGTCGGTGCCGTGGGGAGCGGCGGCTGGCGGGGGGAGCCGCGAGTCGCTGTCCCCTCGCTGTCCCCTCGCGGGCGGGCGGGTTCGCGCCGCGTCGGGAGAATGACAGCACAAATTGTGATGGAAAGATCTGGACCTCAACGCGCAGGGAACGTGGAACGACTATAAAGAGACCAGGCTATAAAGCGCCTGGGACTGCATTAACAATGGAAAAGTGTCTCAGAGAGTGACAATTGGAAACACAAACTTCTGGCCCAGCAATTCAAAAAGCGCAGTCGGAAAACTGCTGCTGAAAGAAACCACATGTTTAAAGGGACTTTTGTCTAACATTTCCAGAAAGATTTACATCTCTGGCAGAACAAAGAGACAGGACAGATTCTGCATCAGAGGGAGATACTTGCCCTCCAATAACTTGCCCCTAACCTTAGGGGTAGTGTGTGTATCACCCTAGGGATACTACAAGTATGTAAACAAGGAAATACAAATACATAAGCCCACTGGGGAGGAGTTAATGAAAACAAACACAACATGATGCCTCACAGCTGTTTTGCTGCAAAAATATTAATTACATCGGGATGTGAACCAAAGGTCTGCCAGGGATAGCTGTGGGGATTGCTGACTTTGTGTACTTTGTGACCGTCTGCTTCAGGGACTGCTGAGGGCAGACTCAGGTTCCTCGTTTGGGAATCATGGATGTGATTTATAGCTGTGGGAGTTCAGTTCATCGTTTGCCTGAAGTGTTTGCTTAAGTGCTTTGCTGTGTAGAGCTGCTTTTCTCAGCTGAAACCTCAAGGCTTTCTGAGGCACCTCAAGAAATGAGGGTCTGAGTGACAGGAGCTGAAAGAGGATGTCAGCACAGCTCCCTCACAGCCCTTCAGAGCTGCCAGCCTGAAACATTTCAGCAATATTGCACCATTACATAATTTTAAGTGTTCCCCCCCCCAATGGTTTGTGTGATATGGCTAAGAAACAAATCAGGACAAATGAGCAAGGTTTCCACATGGACAAAAGCAAAAGCACTGGGTTTCTTTTTCTGAGCTGAAGAAATAGTTATGGTGACTGCTGTGTTCATTTTATTGGTTTCTTTCCATTACTCTTAACTCCTGGCAGCAGCTTAGAGAATCCCTCCCTATCCTGGATGGTTTCTTCTTTCAAACATTTGGAGGCGGTTGTTCTGTTCACCCCTTCTTCATCACTTAGCTCATTTAATCTTTCCTCATAAGTCAGTCCCTCCTGTTATTTAATTGTGGTGCTGCTTTTCCCTGAACTCCCCCTCAGCTGTTCATTTATTTTATGGTGACATGGTGGCCAGTAATCCTGCCATTGTTAACGTTTCCTGTTGTGCACTTTTGGGTTATTTTTGTTCAGAGTTACTGCAGTACTTGGAGGACTGAGCTAAGCTTCCCCTGTGAAGAATAATTAGAGGCAAGGTCACTGATACTGCAGTAGAAAACATGGTCCATGGATAAATATAGCTGCTGAGTTTGGGGATGGAGGCTTAGTGCAGTTCTGGTGGAAGAAGGCCCAAAAATACTCATTTGATAGTAAACACACAACTGGGGCTCCAAATACCTTTGGCTCTAGTGGAAAAATTCTGCTGCCTGCAGAAAAATGAAATTTATTTGTGAATTCCTGCATTATTTTAAGACCATCTAGGCTGGTGAAATCTGAAGTAACTTTGGAGTATTTCTTTTACTAAAATGGTAGGCAACAGTAACTGGTTTCAACTATCTGTATGACTGCATGTTTTTGACATGCTTTGATTTCACTGTTGCCTCTTTTTCATTGACTCCAGAGGAATGTGATCACATAAGAAATGTCATTACTCCAAACTTAGTACATTTGCCTTGTACTGTCAATTGGCTTATTCTGTCATTTATAACTTACAGATTCTCCAAGTGTCATTGCTGCTACTGAGTGCTACCTTGCAGTACTTACACTGCAACAGAACCAGGGGGAGGGTTTGATTTGCCCCCAAGTTAAAACTGTCACAGACCAGCCTCCAAATTCAGTTAACATGGGGACAGATTGCACTGCCAGTGCTTAAACATTGCAGTTATCCTCTGTTCATGGAGCCATGGGCTGATTCTCACGCCTGATCCAGGTTCAGGATGCTGATCCTGAAGTCCTTTCTCAGCACCAGCTGCCAGGATACAGCCCCCATCTTCTACTGATTCCTGCTCAGAGTTCTGTTTTGTTGGGGTTTTTTCCCTCTCCAATCCCTTCAGAATTTGAGGATGCACCCTGAAAAAACACAAAGCCATCCCATACACTGAAGTCTGGGGTCCCTAGAGCTGCACTGAAGCTGCACAGAGCTTGCCAAGACCATTTGCCCTCAGCTTCAGGAGAGATCAGGGTGAGAAAACCGGGGTTTGAGTGCCCCAGCTCTGTCTGTACTTGGAAGCACACCCACAATGAAAATGCTTTTCATCAGTCATCTCTCCAACAACTGTTGAAAACAACATAATCTGCTAACACAGAAAAGCTAAATTGCTTTCAGACGAAACACTGAAAAAGCGCTTCTGTGATTTGGTTCAGCTCAAATCCAAAATGCATGATTTGACAGCTCTAGTACTTCTTAGCTGCTTGAAGTTTCTGTCAGAATTTATCTTTTCCCTAGTTGGTTTTTCTCTAGTTTTACATTTTAACCCTTCTCCCCCCAGATTCCTGTTTTTGAAATATGATTTTTAAGTGTACCAGATGTTTAAATAATAGCTGTGCACTAGGAATACAAACTTCTAAAATAAATTTCATGGCAGCTATGGGCTGAGTCTGGGAAGTTGAAGCAAAGCTTCAGAACAGGATGAAGAATACAGCCATTTCTGAAGCCCACAGCATTTTCTAAGTACTAAAACTTGCTTTAATCAGAAGGAAAACACTGAAAGGATGTTTAATCTCATTAGCTCTTTTGTTATTCCAAAGTGAAGAAGAGCCACATTCATCACTGGTATGATTACAATGAAAGCAGTGCAACTACCTCAGGGAAGAATTTGGCCCAAGTAGATGTCTCTAGAGCAGCTATTGACAGCTGTCCCCACATATTGTTGAGAAAATACAGAGCTAAAGACATACCAAAAGAAACAACAGAACTAGCTCCCATTTTTCTGACGTTTGGCTGAACTGGAGCTCCTGGATGTGAAGGCTGCTTTACCTCTGTAACCCTTCTGATCATCATTAAGTGTTCTTCAGTGATCTGTCTGAAAACATCTTCCTAACTGAGGAGCTACGCAGCTGTGCCTGGTCTGGCTCCTGCAGCTCTGAGCTACTGAGCCGTGCACTTCACGGGATACAGCATCTTATCTAATTTTAGACGTGATGCAACGAGTGGGGGTAGCTCACGTGAGGCAGGAGGGATGAAGCCCAGCAGCTCCAGCTCAGAGAAAGCATTTTATAATTACTAACTGCTACTTTCAAAATAACAGAGGCATTTATTACTACCAATGCACATTTATGGGTGTGATTGAATAAACAAGCTGTAGCAAGAACAAACACTTCTGGCAGAGGATATTAGGACAAGAATCAAGCAGCAGGCTTTCTGTCCTCAGGTGGCAGCTGAGGCTGCCCCAGTGCTGTCTCCCTCTCTGATGTTCTCTACTGAAATGCTGCAGCTGGATCAGACATACATACAGGCTTTCTTCTGCATGGGAATCATCTCTTCCTCTCAATCTAGCACTCACAGAGAGATGGCTTAATTCAAGTGTTTGGTTTTCTCAACAGCTTTCTGTCTCTCACCAAATTAGTCTGCTCATAACCAAACTCATGCACAGAATCTCTACCTCAGTACAAAGAAGCTCTACTTTTAGGGGAGTCTCTACTTGCCAGAGCAGTGACCTCTCCTGACCAGTATCCTGGCTCTGTGCTGTACTGGACAGAGTCACTGGTTACATGACCTGCTCCTCTGGCTGACATCCTGCAAAGAGATGGCTGTAGGTGGTAGTCCAACTTGCACCATGCTTTGGGCTTGGATATTTTGTAGAGGATTCAAGTCTTCCATGTCATTAAACCAGCTTAGAATGTCTATGCCTAGTTACCCACCTCCGAAATTCTACCATGGAATTACCAACTCTTTGTCCACTGTCTTTAAACAGTTAATTGTAGATCTTTTACTGGTAGCAAATCTGTGTCAATAAATCATATTCTAAGAAGCACAAACAGCACATTCTTAAAGAAAATATCTTTTACACATCTAAATGATAAAGTAAATGTTTGAGAAAGAAGTCTCTAAATTTTTTTCATGGTATTTTAAAACAGTTATCTCAAAATAAACAAGAAGAAATGTTTGTTAATCATCTGGAACTTTTAATTTCCTATTTTGCATGGGAACCTGAGTAATCAGACATATGGTATGCTAGTTAGCTGGGAAAGGGTCAGGATTAGAATAGATTCTCAAAATTAGAAAGCACTAAAATACAGCAGCAGTCTTGGCTGCCTGAATTTAAACAGTATTTTGTGTTAATTGCTGGAACAGAGCACTGAAAAACCACACATCTAAATGATTCCCTGAAATTCCTCTTGATAAGCAGGAGAGGAAGTCTCAGGGGATTGGGAATGAGCTAGTCCCTAATTTACCTGCACAGGGGGTTAGCTGATACAGATGTATCTGATAAGGAACAAAGTGTTGGTGGCTTCGGTATAAGCTCAGTAGCTTTAAGAGTTGTGAGATTCCTGAGACAGTAGAGGCTGTCAGGTCAAACTGTATGTTTGGATTTATAGTGCTAAGCTGAGGCAGTCAGCAGTGAAAGCCTGGCCTGGTGTAAGTGTTCCTGCTGGGTGTGAAAGTGCAGTCCATGGCCCACGCTGCAGCCGTCAGGGCAGGTACCATGGAATGAACAGCACACCAGTCTCGTTTTGGACTGGTGTCATTCTTTCAATCAGCAGGCAATCGATGGCAGCTTCCAGCATTTCCTGCGTCATGAGACAAGGCCCACGCAGAGGGTGACTGGGAACGGGTTTTGCTGCTTATCCATGACAGATCCAGGCCAACTCCACTTCCGCCAGTGTGGATCCTGCACTGGGCTTCCTGCATATTCGTCAGCCACTTAACATGGAACGCATCTGACCCCACTGCAATTATGTCTGCTGTGTTCAGACTTGCCTCCATTTCAGTGCTCACTGGTAAAAGGGTTTTTTTTCTGCTGTTGTTTTTCAGTCACGTCTTTGCTCCTTGCAGTGCACTAGGAATCAATTTGAATCCAATGACTGGAAAAAAAAAAACTTTGGGATAGTTTACAATTTCAGCTCTGGCTACTTCCCTCTACCTCAATGGCGGAACAGCCAAAAAGACCATCTATTTCATCAGGGTGTTTGGGATGACTGTTTGGAATAAGCTTTTGTGATGAGGGGGCATAAATAATAGCAATCTGTGGCCTGCATTAGTTGTCAGTCCAATGCCATGCCTATTCAGGCCTCATACACACAGCATGCACCTGGTATTTTCATTTTCACTCTCATTTTCCTCAGTTGTCAGTGGTTTGGTCTCCCCTGGGATGACACCTAATTCAGCCAAGTCAGGGACTTCACATTTAAAAGTCTCTATCATTAATTTCTAGAAATGCTTTTGTATCCTCCATGTTCTGGCTGTGAACCATTCACACAGGTAAAATATGATATTCTGAGGGCTCCAGTCCTCCCTTCTCACAGCTGGAGGTGTTTCTGGTGGATGTGATTTGCAGACTTGTCCGAGCAGTCCAGGCTGCATTGCCAAAACTCTATCAAAATGAACAACTATCACACTATTCAGAATTAAGGCTGCATGTATTTCCATATACATACATAAAGCAAGCACTCATGCAGCTGAGATGTGAGATAGGAGATGAAGCATCCATGCAAGCTGTTTTGGTGTAGCTGGTGGCTGAAATGGATGTAGTACATTCACTCTCTCATCAGGAAGAGGCTGATTATACACCTACCTTGAGACATTTAAGACTCAATGCTTCAAACATCTTCCCCTATAAACTGGTTAATAATATTTTAAGATACAGAACTGTGCATTTTTCTTTGTCTGCCTTCATCTGCTGTATTGTGGTTTTACAGCACTGTATATGACAAACCTTCCAGGAATCTCAAACACAAATTGAAGTTCCACTGAATCACTTAAAGCAGCTGAACAACACCATCAGAGAGGCCACACAACTGCATGGAATGTGATGAATTTCCAGGAATAGGATTGTTTCCTGGAGATTATTGTGTAAAATACAAGTATAAAGAAGGAACAAAGGTAATGCTGACAGTGTCTACACCACTAGGCTATTTTTGTTTGTGAAAAGAAGAATGAATAGACAGGCTGTAAGACCTCTGCTAGGCTAACAGGAAGCCTAGATGTCAGGAGGAGACTCTGAAACAAAGCAGTGCAAAGTTATCTCAGCATAAAATATAACGTCTCTGTGATTTTATCTTATAAAACCAGTTCCACTTTTGGCTTGAATGGATTCTTAACGGAGAGGTTAAGAGCTCTATGTCCATGCTTCCATCCAGCAATAATAAAAGAATGACTAGGTAAAAGGAAGTAATTATATAGAAAGAGGTGAAGTCTGCAGTTCTGAGGAGAAAGGAGAGCAGTGTATTTTGGGGCACACAAGCAACAGGAAATCTGACCATTCATTTTCATTAATAAATCAGTTCTGCTGACTGGGATCTACTCTGAAGCAGAGGTTATGCAGAGAACTTTCAGAAGAAAGTACCACATAGCATGTGCAAAAATTTGGCCTCTGTATATAACAAAATCCTTCCAGGAGAGCTTTTGCTCTTTTCCATTTGGAGACTCTACTCCAACAGCTGGAGGAAGCCTTATATAAAAATAAGCATACCCTTACAAGTACAAAATCTGGTATAGTTTCGACCCTGGAAGTGTTCGCTTCTCAGCTTTATCAAGCAGATCTCAGGTCCTGACACTGGTTTTAAGTGAGTGAAGTTTGCAGCTTCTACTTAGACACCAGGTGTCAAACTCAGGTGACATTGGGGTTACTGGTCAGTGTTTGTGTTCTTCTCATATTTCTGTTACTTATTTACTTTTTCGTGCAGCAAAGAGAGAGATGCAAGAATAAAAAACAACCCACTTATGTGCATCCAAGGATAAGCAACTAGCCACAGGCAGCTTATCAAAATTTAAAGAACAAGGATATGATACTGGAGTTACTTTCCATATTCACATATTGCAAAGAACAGCCTGTATCCATACAACTGAACTCCCTTATTGCCATCAACAGAACTACACCCAAACTGCCAGCTGGATAGTCAGTGGCCTCTGTGACCCAAAGTGACAGGGAAGGGTGCAGACCAGCCCAGAGCTGTGCCATGGATGCTCCACAACATGCAGGACGAATGGGGAGCGTGTGACTGCCTGGGTCCACGCCCAGTGCTGCTTTAGCTCACCCGTGCAGAGTTCTGCACAGCTGCAGAAGTATCTGCAGGAAGGGAAGGAGGGAGGAGAGGGAGCAGAGCCACCTCCCTCAGCAGAGCCATCAGCTTGTGCCAGCTCATGCTATTCATGGAATTTCAGCTCAGCCCTGACAACAGCACTGTATGCCAGATAGATAGACCTCCTCCAGGCTTACACTGGCAAAACACGCAGCAGTGGCAGCCTACCTAAAGTGATAACCAGCTTTGAGCAGAGAACAGCAAGGGAATTTTTTTGCCCTGCACCTGTATTTTGTCATTACCTCCACAGCATCTCAGTGGTGTGGCCTTTATTCCATGCATCACAGTACAACACCCCCACACAAGGCACCACTGTGCAGAGGTACTGAGCTGGTCCTGAAGAGCTGGGAGAGCTGCCGGGCACAGCCCACAGGCCTTTGCTTAGAGCCCAGAAACAGGCAAGCTGCATGAGCTGAAAAGGAGGACAGCAATGCAGGCAGCCCAGCCAGAATGGAGAGCAGTCTGCATTCCCTCTTCTAGCATGTTTCTTAACAACAGCTGAGGAGAGAACTCCTACAGGATAAAAAAAAAAAAAAAAAAAAGTTGTCAATTACTGCTTAAGTTCCTTTTTCTTCCAGCCTAACAAATAAAACCACACTACTGGCTCAAATTCTATGAATTTGACAAGAACATTAAGTCATTATGAAAAAACAGACAGGAAATGATGAGCAATTTTCCAGGAGAAGCAACAGCAACAATGAAAACTCTGATTAGTTAAAGCCTTAATAATTCCACCCAGGATCACCCAGTCGATCTTGTGTCTTTGGATAGGTTCATCTTCCTTTTCTCTCTCCTATCTTCAATGTTTATGTTAGACTTTGCTGATAAAGTTAAAAGCTGAAAGGAGATTTGAAACTTGAAACTCTGATCCATCCTCTCACCAAAAGTATCGCTTTCCTCACCTCTTTCAAAGTTCATTAGATGTGGAATGGATGAATTGACCCAGAGGTTACTGGCATTTGTAGTAGTGAATACAGTTTCTGCAGATTTCTTAGGAGGAAGACTACATCATATTCCCAGAGGTAATTAGGTAAAGCATAAACATTAATGATGCAATTGCTCATTCCTCTAGTAAATATTGAATGTGCTGGCTGACTTCAAAACAAATATACCAAAAGAAGCCTCAGATATGCAGGAGTTCCTTCAAGTTGCATGAAGAGAGACATGTGGCTACCTAGGGGAGGAGGAAAGTATTTCCAAAGTGTTCCAGCCAAGAAAAAGCCTCAGATTTAACTTAAACACCAGAAAAATCTGTAAAAGGGAGGTCACTTTTAAATAACTCAAGTATGAGGAAATCTTCAGGGACACTGATCTGTAGACCAGGCTTCATTCCTTCAGCTGTTTATGAAATGATGCAGTATTAAACTTTTCCTCCCGGGTTTCAGTTTTCTCAACTTCCATCCAGTTATGAAAGTTTGTCAGACTTCAGACTGATTGCATGCCTCTCCAAGCTAGAAACAGTAAAAATCGTCTTCAGGTAGGAATGTAAAGACAATACCTGTGTGTCTTGAAAATCCTGGGGAGCCCCAAGAGTCCTGGCACTGATGAAGTGCATGTTGTACTGACAGGAGCCCCTGGCCACACTCATTAGCTGGAAGACCTGCAACTCTGACACACAGCTATGGCTTCAGACAAGTTCTATTGTTCTATCCCCTTGGCTTTGCCACTGTTCCCAAGTCACTCACCAAAAGCTGCCTCAGGTGCAGAAAGGCAAAGGCCTTCAGATTTTTCTTTTTCTTTTTCTCCCCTCTCCTGGTACCTTTAAAAAGCTCACATTGAGAAATTACTAACTCCTGTCTTTCATCTTCTGTCCTCGTAACCTTGCAGAGTGACAGGATCAGGAATATGCCATCATGAACATTCAAAGCATTTTGGAGTTTGTTCTCCTATAAGCAAGCAACCATCCTATAATGGTGTGATGTGATAGCTGGAGCTCCAGGTGGAGAAGGTGATGTTGACCTCTAGTGACTAGTCTGGGGATATCTGGTGGCACGATCACAGTGAAACATTTCTAAGAGCAGCTAGCCAACAATTGCATTGAAGCTGGCACATGAGAACAGTCACTCTGTTCATGGAAGTGAGCAGTTACACATCCCTTTCATGGAACAGAAACGCCCAGCTGAAACAAAGACCCACAAAAGGCTGCCTTATAGCCTCAAATATGCATGCAGAGACATTTAACTAGAGGACAACTGCACAGTGGCTGCAAACTCAAAAGAGAAAATGCACCCAGAGTGAAAGCATTGAACAAAGCAGTCCATGGAGATAGATAGCATGGTATAATCCAGGAGAAAATCAGATGGTGAGGAGTCAGTTAGGAAAGCACCTTAGCTGGCAGCAATGCATTAAATAGATTTCTCAAAACATAGAAACGAAGCAAAAAGGAACAATTGGGATTCCTTGCAAATAATCAAAACAGAGAGGAACATGCCAACTAATCCACTGTCTATTTGTTTGCTGACATAACCCAATAGACACAACATTTTACCAGATTTTAATGAAAAATACTATTAGACACTTAAAAAATCATCACCAGCAAGCTGTGCATTTGATTTTTAAATCCCATTCATTCTACATAATGAAACCATTTATTCAATTACATTGGAACATCATGTAGCTTATGTTATATTGCACATTCATAGAATAAAAACCAAAGACAATACGTGATATCTTAGAAAGTTACTCAGAACTTATCTACAGATTCAAAGTAATAAGTGTTTTATTTTTCCACTTATTCAAAATAAATGAAGAAAAAACATTTTCCAGCAGGACAGCTCAAGATACCTGAAGAAAATAAGATATTCAAGAAAAGGTTAAACAACAAAAATGATTTTAGGACTGGGAAGGAGAGTACATTTTGACCTAGTGACACAGCCTAAGTAATGTAGTGACTTTAGTGCCCCATGCAGACAGAGATACTAGCAAAAAGGCAATTAGGTGAGCAGAGCATGCTTCCAAGTAACTATTCTGACATGGATTAAAAATGGGAAGAAGATGAACGGAATTTATATTCCCTCCAGAATTAAGCTATTTCTCAATGGAAAAGGACTTCTCATTTCCCAAGATATTTTTCCATTTAATATAGCTTTTGTGATGGTAACATGCATCTTAATAACCCAACTTATTTCTCAGCTTGGACTGATCAGCATCAAAACTGGGCAGACACCCTGACAGCAAAAAGTAAACTGAAAATGCGCATTCTGCATTCAAATCCAGACATTAAAATAAGGAATTCCTTAGTGTTTTGATATTTGGGCAGTGCTTTGCTTTGCACACAGTGAAGACAAACTGGTATTGCTGCCCCCACAGAAGCTTTCCATTCCTGGTTTCTAGTGTATTGCTTCATACTGCAGAGACTGGAACTCGAGGGTGTGTTCACAGTCAAACCTCAAGGAGCTTAACTTGTAATTCGTATTTAATTCATTTAAATGCTTTTTTCAAACGGTCTTTGCAAAGCAGATGCCGGCACCTGAAGCCCTGCCACGGCTGCCAGGCAATAGCGCCGTCAGGGGGACAGGGAGGGTACGATTGCCTGGGGCGGTGCAAAGTACGAGAATGCAGCAGAAATGTCTCATGCAAGTTCTTGGAGCATTTCAAAGCTGAAATAAATTGGCATCTCAACAGGAGATTAAAAAAAAAAAACGAACCAAAACCCCAAAACACTGCAGAGCTTTATAAATGCTCGCTTTAGCTTCCTGGGAAATACCTGATCATTTATGAACAATTAACTAGTAGCCTAATTTTTGAATCTTTAATTATCATACACACATACCTTTTACATTTGTGTAATTGTTTGCAAATGACTGCAGTCCTTTTGTTAGCGCTCCTTAGCATATATGCTCTCTCAACTGGAGATGCTCTGAGGATACATTATCATTTTGGGAGGGAAAGGCAAAGACATTATTTGACAAATACATCAGGTCTCCAGTTGCACAGGATGAATTTTCCATGCTTCACTGGCAATCTCATTCAGTATCAGTATATTCAGCTTATGCTAGAAAATCAGAGAGCTTTTTAGTGCATTACTTTGGCTGAGAAAAAGTTCAGGTAAATGCTACTTCCTCCCCACTGACCCATGGACTTAAATAGCTGCCAAAGGAGCCATTAACTTAACTCTATGAAGATGGCAAAAGTACAGCTGTTAACTAAACAACTGCTAAGGATGAGAGAAGAAATGCTGGTAAGGGGAGAACTCAGACTTACAACCAAAGCTTTCCCTTCTAAATAGTATTTTTCTAGTACCCTTTGCCAGCTCAACTATTTCAACCTATAGCAGAGACAGCCTCTAGAATTACTGAGTTTGCCTCCCAATCTGGATGTTTCTTTCTCCATGTTTTATGGTTGGATATGGCCATTATGTAGATCACTATGTATTTCTATCTACAGATAATCAAAAGTGGCACAGCCACTGAAATAATCAGCCCTACTGTGCCCTTCCCAGCTCCTTCTCTCATGCCAGCACAAGCCTGAATTCTCTTACATACCAGGTTGTAATTTTGTCATCAGCTAGACCCTAAGGGAGAGACAGCAACTACAGCAATTTAGTATCTCCCTGACCTCAATACAGAAGCCAAAGGAATGTTTACCTAGACACCCAGGAGATAAATTTTCTGTCATCTAGAAGCTTTAGGGGACTCCTTTACCCTATGGAATTATTATTATGATTAAAACTCACTTAGGGGTGGGCTGTTAATGAGAAAAGGCAGTTCAAATCAAATGGCTCACAGTTAAAGACAGAAACTTCTGAAAAATGCAAGAGGGATTTTGCAACTTAATGGAGCTCAAAGCCTTATTAACCATAGCAGACTTCTGCAGCACAGCTTTGTTGTTTTCTGTTAAAAACCCCAAACCAAAACAGCAGAAGAAAACAGCAGCTTGTTTCAGGGGAAAAAAAAATCCCAAACCTCAACTTGTAGTCTGTTCCACTTCTGTTTTGAGTCTGTAGTGTCCTGGAGCAATACTCCAAGGAAGCAAATGACAGATCTGAACTGATTAGGCCTGAGGTCTTAAAAGACAAGTTGTCATGCACTATTTGTTACTTCACTGCTGACTCAAGAACATTCAGCTCATGTGCATATTCCACTTCCCCATCTGCTCACTGCTTCAGCTGCTCTCTGACAGTTGTGCATTTCCAGTATAAACATCTTTGATATATTAAGAACTAAGTGCAGGGCAGCATAAAACATGCACTACTTTTCATCAAGGTATCAGAAGCACTACTCTATCGACTATTAATCTTTATTTGTGAGCTTAACTTATTAAAAGCCTCCATTTTAGCATAATAAATAATGTAACTATGTATGGTAGCCTACTGCAACCTGAAACATTATGTAGAATTTCAGTCTCGTCTGCTATGGAATATAAGGTTCTGTTTATATCCTGGTGGATCTGTGTAAATCTATGGCAATGAAAATCAACCTGTCTCTATAAGGTGCTAGCATTATTAAATCCAGAAAAACAGGAAGCTGTAGCTGAAAGCAAGACTCAGTAAATTTAAAATTTTGTACCTAAGTTTATCAGTTTTCTCTGAAGCAATGCAGGAAAGAATATGTTATCAGTTCAGACTGTTTAGTGGATTTATTTCTTAAGCCAGCAAAACCACACACACTTGGCATAAAACCAGATTTAAATCAAATAAGATTCATGTGTACTTGCCTTTGACATTGTTGCTTGTTTCTAGCTATTTTTATACCAGAAAACATGCCTATTTCCTTTTCATGCATATGTCATAATTTATAACCACAGAACAGAAAGAAAACAAAACTTTGTTTTACAAGATCCTTTTATCGAGATGTCTTAAAGAACGAGTTGAATAATTTGAAGGATTTATTTGGAATGGTATGAACACCCTGAACTTCCACTGGCTTTGGGTGGGAGTCCAGTACACTCACTAAGCAGTTACTCACAAACTCAACACCTTACAGAATCAATGCCCTGCACAGCCCTCAAGTTACTTCAGCAGTCTAATGAGACAAACTGCTTTGAAGGAAAACTAGCAGTAGCTCTCATCAGCCAGATTAAGGAACTGATTCAGCCATGAAAATGACTTGCTCTACAACAGCTGGACTAGGTCGTGCTCTAGCCTTTCTCACCTTTTCAGTTTTCCACCCCCACTACACTACACTCTGTTGCTCTGACACAGCCACTTTGTTCACATCATAGAACACCTTAACACACACTGAAATACAATTTAGCAACTGCTGCTGGAGAACAGAATTATCTCTAAGTAGCAGAAAACTTTCTACAGAGCACAGAAACTGCTATCACTGCTCCATAATAGAGCACTAATCTAGATAAAACACAAGCAATCAGAGGAATACAGAGCATTAGGGATTAACGAGCCCACATATTCTCCTGTAATCATGGGTTCCACATCATGGAAGTGTGATTGTTTTCCCTTCTGTTCCTAAACTTCCAGGCAACCATTGCAGCCACAGCAATTGAGCATATCTGTTATCTGATAACAACAGTTCAAAACTTGCTATTTAAAAACTCTTGAAGTTTTTTTAAAAATCTATCCTTACACTTTCCACTTAATATTTTACTTTAGATAAACATATTTAGTATATTTGTGTGCCCTAAGCCTGTTTAATATCAGATCAGCATTCAATATCTATGTATGTGCACATATGTAGCTATATATATGTTTTATAATCCATGTAAAGAAGTCATGCCCATTTCGTTGTAATTATGTGCTATGATTTAAAAAACCCAACAAAACCAAAGAGGTAGCCAGGGATAATTATGTTGCAAGCAAATACAAAGTTGCACCCTAAGCAGTTACCATAAGGGGAGGTAATGATCTTTGTCCTGTTCTGATGGCTTTTGGTACTTGCCAGACTGTACCAGACTAATTCAGCTTGTTAAACCAGCAGAAAACTAGTACACTAAGGCATCTTGCCAGGTTTTTGCATAGAATCAGCTCAGCATAAGGTCCAGCTAAAGCCAAAACAATGGTTAGACCAGAAGGCCAAAGCACAGAGGTCAGAGAGACCTCTCCAATGACGATGAACAACTTTAGCTACAATGAACACCTTCATTAAAAAACCCCACCCAACTGTTTCATCACAATTTTATGCATTTTTACTACTGAGCAAGGCCAATTTCAGATGATCAATCAATTCACTATTTACTTTCAGGTTAGCTATGTTTGCAGTGAAAAGTAATGAGCTACATTCCTTTTTCTCCTTACCATCCATATACTAGAAGACTGAACCCTGACTTGAGAGATTTTCATATTGCATTGCCAGGAAGATTGCACTGACTGGCTTTTCTACATACCTCCTGTTACAGTTTTCACCCCTCCACACTTTTCAAATACTTGCTTTACAACATCATTTGACCAAATTATTGGTTCTGCAATAGACAGATATGCAAGCATGAGGGAGGGGAAAAGAAATAACTTTTATTCAATGTATTGTAAGTAACACTTATAAACAGCAGCAATAAATAAATAGCATTTTTATAAGAGGAAGAAAGCAACAGCAAGTAACAAATGTACCTGTTTACAGCAGGCCCATGAGCACTACAGACTGACACTTCCCTGTGTTAAGCACCACACTGCCAGAACTGCCTTACAAGCAAGTTATACTTCCCAAGAGCCTTGCTGGGCTAAGTAGTAATAATGATCTCTCAAATCTCTCCTGGTACTTGGAGCAATTATTCCTCTCCCCTCACTCTGCAGGTAGACTCATTTTCCTCCTCTCTTCTCCACGTCTCCAAGTGTTAATGCATATGACTTGCATATCTGTATGACCTGAAAGTCTTTTAGCTGACTCCTACAAAGCAGAGTGCACATTTGTACAAAATAACAGATTATAGGTTATTAGGAGTCGAACAAAAAGGGGATGGATATTCACATAAATGGAGTAACGTAAAGAAGCAACAGGACAAAGATGTAATGGTTCCTTTAATAAACACTCTAGACTGAGATAATGCCTGAACCCTTTCAGATGCCAGTGCAGCCCCAGAGTGGGCTGCTGCTGCCCCCTGCATTACCTACATGTCCTAGCAATGGAGCACTGGGAGAAACTCTTCATGCAATGCCACGATGGAGACTTCTCCAGGCACAGGAATTCCAGAAACACTGCTGTATCCTGCAAGCATATAGGACCATAGTATCACTGCTTACTTCTTCCTGTCAACTACTGTTACCCCTCCCTTGCCACAGCCTACATGACTCGCTGTCGTGCTGGAGCTACACTGCAATCTCTGCAATCCCTTTGGGAAATGCACTACTATGCTTGCACGTTTGATGGACTTGCCCACCCAACAAGGCCAAATAAAGTGTGAGAGCTTGATTAATTCATGATCTCCAGATACAGAGTTCTGCAAAATCCTTCCTAGAAACAATCCACAGGATGATGTGAACTGCCTCCTGCTTTCAGAACTTGCAGCCATATACTTGCTCCCACAATGTTTTCAATAATCCTGGCATTTATTGGGGTAGAACGGGAAGAGAGAAGGAGTTACTTATTAGAAATGGTTACAGAATGAACTTCAGATTACATTCTTATAGATGAAAAAGCCATATAAACAAGGAAGTATGTTAACAGTATGAAAGTCTACTGACTTAAAAAACCTATTAGAGTGACAATAAGTTGCCATGAAAACAAAATACATTAATCTGCAGGAGCATGAAAAACCAGTTTTAAAGATCACCACTTGCTTTATTTTACTAACACTACATCCTCAAAACAAGTAAGCTGCATCATTTTTATTAGTTATTTCATTTCATGTCCAAGAAGAAAGGGCCACAGTTCTGTAAAACTTACTAGAAAAGTTTGAAAAATAAAAAGCTAGCATTTGAATGTGTAACACTACTTGCAAGTTTGAGCTTTTCCCCTTATTTTAAAAACATGGAGTCAAATCCAGGCCTGCAGAAAAAGCCACCAGGTATCACCTTGCATTTCAAGAGAAATTAGATGTTTGAGCTAACATCACATGCAATACTTGAAATACATTCATGATTTACCATGAGCAGCATTATTTATGGCAGTTTAGCTGCATGAGCCAAGCTGGGGAGAGAATCATTGCCAACTTGCTTCTCCCAGTACAATTCCAGTCTGCATTTGATACTTACCCAGCTCACAAAACTTCAAGAGGGAGACTTGGAAAGGTTCTGTAGCAACAATTAAGAAGGAAGCTTTGTTCTAAATCAACACAAGAACTTCTCTCCTAATCCAGAATATGAAAACTGTTTTGACAGGGACCATAGTGTTCATTTCCCACTGTTTCTCACTGTCTTCACACTTTCCTGTAGAAGACAGACCTGCTACCACACAGACACAGACAGCTGGAAGCAAACTTTGAGCATTATCTCTTATGAAAAATAAAGAACAGTTCATAGAATTGTAATGCAAACAAAAATTTAATCTTTAAACAAAATGTTCATGATACGGAAGGTCACAATACAAAGATCTTAAAACACAATACAACACAAACAAGTTGAAAAGCCTTTTTTGATTTGAAATTATTATTTATACAAAGACTAGATGCCAACAATATTATTGTACAAAGTTTGACAGTGGATTCATAAATTGATTCCCTGAAAATTCCCTCATTTGAAGAAAAAGTGAATATTAAGGTAATGGCTGAAGTGAATTCAAGGAATTCAGAGTTACATTTGTTTCCATCCTCAATTCTAAGCACTTGGATTAGGTTTCATGGTACAAAAGGGATAGTAAAGGCACACTGTGGTTTGAAAACAAGGCTAGATATCATAGCCTTTATACTTTGCAGCTTTTGTCTGGGTGTTTTTTAAACACCCAAACAGGCAGCTAAAATAATCCAACCCTCCTGAGGGGATGCAGAGTGAACAAATTAAAGTCTGCAAAAAATGTAACCCATTTAGCCTATAAAACAATATTAATATTAATTATGCATTTTAGTGATTCCTCAAATCCTCTGCCATTTTAGAAATGAAGTACCTTTCTCCAAGTTATTTATGTTCCTTCACTCCTAACAGAACTAGTGTAAAATGAACATTTAAGATAATTTGAGCTTAAGATAATTTTTCACCTTCATCTGTTTGTTGATTATGGAAAAGGACTGATGCATTCCTAAAAAGTTGAAGTCATTGGCCAAGTCAATTACTTACTGATTTAACTTTTTCAACACAGCTTCCTAATTTAGAAAAAAAGCTTTAAAGAAAATGCTCATTTAATCTGATATAAACTATTAGACTGCAAGTCTCAAGTGTCTAATATTGGCATACAGTATTCTTTAATGTTAAGTTATGAAGTCCAGACAGGCCTATAGTCTTATTATTAAGACTATTAAAACTAGTCTTGCCACAGGAGTGTAAATCAATGCATTGGGGTTTAATCACATGTACCACAACTGTTGATGAACCATGTCAATTCCTATGGGACTGTTACATAACTCAAAATTAGTTAACAGAGTTTGGAAGAGTTACATATGGACATTATGAAACACTGTTCCAGCAGCACTGGTCTGCACATGAACACCAACCAGTTTAAACTAACCCTTTCTAGAACTACATAGAAAGCAATAGTTTTACCACATTTTGGTTCCCTGAGAAGAAAAGTGCTCCAACTACAAAGGTATTTGGAATGCCATCAGTACAGTGGATAAACATGCACCTCTTGCACTGCTCCTGCAAAGCCATCTACTTTCACATTGATCAGACTTGTTTGGGCATTTTCATTCAAAATAAACATTACACTCCACAAAACTGGCAGTGGAATGGGAGCAAGAGATGACTAAATGTAGTCTAGTACTAAAACTAGTTTTATCTGTGATGATTTGTTATTACAAACTGGAATGCAGGTAGTTAGCATACTTGTTGTTAAGGGCAGAGTTTACTTCGCCTGTTTAACCCATAACTGAGATTGGTTTTTGAATACTGTATTATGTTAAAGTTTTAAAATGTGTTTCTAACCTCTTCTTTCCCCAGGGGCATAACTTATGTTTTTAGTAAACATGATAAGCATCATGAGAATTAAGACTTCAAATATAATAAAAGAGCGCACAGCAGAAGAATGAAGTCAGGAAACATTTTATTTCCATCCAGTTTTGCAAGTATTAAGGATGGCATAAGAGTTTATCCCACCACTATGATTTATGAAATTATTATATCCCTAAAGAGGCAAAGCTTATAATGCTTCCTGTCTTTTCCTCCCAAATGTTTATAAGTTGTGTGATTTAGTTTTATCTGTGTCTTTCTGTCCCTAACACAAACCTCAAACCTCCTTCATCCTCTCCCCAATAAGTGGGTGTAGAGAAGCTGCACTGAGGCAGTCAGTAATGAGAAGTTATAATAATATTAATCAGCAACATACACTACACTAATACCTGGGATGCTCACAACATACAGAAGACAACTTTGCAACTATACTGCATTCTGCTTGCCACCATTGTTTCTGAAGATCAGTAATGTAAGATTGGTTCTCCAGGACATGCACACAACAGTTACTTCAGATTCTTCTGATTCCTCCCAATTTCTAGGCAACAATTAATCTTGTATTTACTATTTTTAAGACAAAATGCTGAAACCAGTTCTAGGTATTTAATAGCAAGATTCAAATGGTATCTTCCACAATTACAGAATTAATGCTTAGTACTTGTCAAAAGCTTTTAAAAATTAAGTTATGTTGAAAAATTACTTTCAGTATATCCCATGCAATTAAACGGCTCAAATAGTTTTAACTCTTAATTTAATACATCCTAAGTTAGAGAAGAGTTCATATTTAGAAACTAATTCCAGACAGTTCTCAGACCTCATATGGCAAGAGATAAAACTATTTTAAATCATCACTATCAAGAGAAAAAATTCTCATAGGAAAAAAGTATATACACTCTCACTATAGCCAGGCAATCTCTTCTTTTTCAATACTACCATAAACATTTTGCTGAATTATTTCTATCAGTAGACCCTAACCAACCATTCATGTTCCTAAGTTCAAACATGTTTACCTGTAAAAGGCTGCATCTTTTGTTTGAATCTGAATAAATTTTTCTTTTCCAATACAATCAACACAGTTCAATGCATTAAAGTTTAAGACTAATTTGTAAATTGCTCTCCCTCCTTCACTCCTCTCTACCTATACAGATCTGTAGAGAGGTATTAAGCAAGACTTGTAGAATGCAACAATGCAGAGTTTCATTTCAAACTTAGGACTTATCTGGGCACGCCTGCAAACGTTCTCTTACACGAGGTGGAAGTGTTTTCAGCAACCTTTCTTCTACAATTAGATTATTTCGCTTTAAGAGCTGACATTCTTCCAGTTCAGCAGGAAGTGATTCAAGATAGTTTCCAATGAGCTCTAACTGAACAAGATTCAGTAGCTGACCCACCAAAGGGGACAAATTCATCAGACTGTTATTTCCCAGAAGAAGGAACTGCAGCTTTTTGCACTGAAATAATCCATCAGGCAGTATTTCAATCTAAAAACAAAACAAAAAAACAAAACAAAAAAAAAAGAAAAAAAAAAGAAAGAGAAGAACAAAAATAAAGTACATTAGAAGTTGTTAGCCTATGTGCAGCTGCATATTTTGACATTTCCCCTTTTTATTTTAGGGTAAAAAACCCTCTTAGTTTATGAAAGGAAAAGGAAGACTGTAATTCCTCTATCATTACATGATCAAGTGCTTGAGAGCATGGCTTTATTATCCCTGTTTTCTTACAAAGCTGCTTAGCTCCTGGTACAAGCCAAGCCTGGAAGGGGGAGCACATCCATGGGTGCACACAGAACTGCATGCAGATGTGTGCAGGTGGCAGGGGAGAGGAAGAGCCTACTATTCCTAAGAATCACTTAATGAAGACAAGCACAAGAACAGGACTGTGGAAAGACATTAGCAGCTCCTGTGCTGTGAAACCTGCACAAGCAGTTATCTGTGCAGCACAGTCATCCTGGCCCACTCTACTGATATGTAACATCCAAAACCAGCCTTACCAATGAAAACAATTATAAACCCCAAAAGAAGTGACAAGCCTCAGCCTCACACTGACAAGCCAGACAGTTTAGCACTGATTGTGAGGTTACAAACCATAATTATTTCCCTCTTCCCAGTCACACACCTGAGCTGCTCATCAACCAGCTGTTCATTCACTTTGGCTTTCAGTTCGATGTTTTAAGGTAAACATTAAACACTGTTCACTTCCATTAAAATACTACATAGGATTGACAACTGCAGGGAAAGGGAAGATATGTTTCTGCAGCCATGCTAACCTATACCATCCCTGGATCAAAGCCCTTAAGCCACTACAAACCAGGACAGTAGTCATTCAGTATTATGTGAGCTTTGCTGATACCAAAGCTTTAGTAATTAAACAAGCACCACCCCTTTTTTCTGGATTTACTTTAATCATGAACACCATGAAAGCTAGAGGCTATTCCAGAAGCAATGGCAGCTTAAGTCTGGTTTTGTTTTTGGGTAGCAATTCAAAATTCTACTTACGTGGTTTTTTGTCAAAGCCAGGTACTGCAGGTTGCTCAGATATCCGATTTCTTCAGGAATGGAGGTTAGCTTATTATAGCTAAGATCCAAATAGTGTAACTTTCTACAAAGAAATAGCTGCAATGGAACATTCTTAATATTATTATAATTTAGATACAACTGTTCCAGGTTTGATAATGCACCAATCTGCACTGGGACATAGGAAATACTGTTGTGCCACAATTTTAAGCAAGAAAGATTCTTAAGATGTTGAAAACTAATTATTTCTTCCACTGTTCTGAGATTATTTTCTTTTAAGTCAATTTCATGCAAATTGTTTAGGGTAAAAATGGAATGGGGAATGCGCTCTAAATCACAGCAGATGAGTTCCAAGGTTCTCAGGTTTACCAGCTTCTTCAGGTTATTTAGCACTATCAGTTTATTTCCCTCATTGTTGATAGACAAGTGTTGTAAAGAAGGCAGAAGATCTGTGATCACTTGAGGTAAACGGGAAAGGTTGTTTTTTAAGTGAATTGATCTCAGATTTTTTAGCCCCTGAAAGCCATCATTGTATATGGAGTTATGATGATCTAGCATGAAATATCCTGTTAAACATAATTCTTGTAGGTTTTTTAGATGAAAGACCCAAAATGGAATTCTTCCCATCTCACTAGACTTCAAACGCAAGGTTTTCAGGTTTTCTTCTAAAAAGCTGACTGCTGGATAATCCATCGTTAGTGATGAATGATAAACATTGAGCTCTCTGAGATTGACAAGCTGGGTCACAGCTGAAGGAAGTTTGGCTTCAGGAATAAGTTCCAGGCTTAGGACTTCTATTTCTGTCAGTTCAAAGACACTGTCTGGAAGACCATTTAACATGAAAAGGTGAAGTTCAGTCTTGTCTTGGGAGTTTCTTACTAGTTTATTTTTCAGTTTTTCCACTGACCATTCATTGTTAAGATTTATCTGTTTCAATTCATTTTCACTCAAATCAGACAGGAATATTGAGAATCGTTGGGAATAAAGAGGATCATACTGATCTGCCAAGTGAAGAATAAATGCAAAGTCATTCTTCACATCAGGTATATCAGTGTAATTACTTTTCTCTCTCAACTTCTCAAAAGAGTATTGCTTAAGTGAACTTCTTAACATCCACCACAAACTGTAAGTACAAGTTAATCCATAGAAGATCACTAAAACAACATAAAATGAAGCCAAAACTTTAAAAATTTCTGCTAGTGAATAAACACACTGGTACCTTTTGTAGCCTGTAAAGGCTTGAACATTAACTACACAATCAATTTCAAGTGTAATAAATGATAAATAGTAGGGGACATAAATTACTATTATGACAACTACAAAGACTTTCACTATAATCTGTTTCATATACACTGTGTATACGACGTCCTTTTCTTCGGCATGTACTCTGAATTTCTTCACTTTTTCAAATATAGCTTTAGCTTGTTCCCCTTCTTTTTTGTCAAGAACACTTGAATTTTCTCTTCCCGTTGTTTCCAAGCCATGTTGTGAATATGGCAGGGACTGTCTGCTGGCCCCTATGTCTCCTGAACTCTGAAGTGATGAAATCACTGTTTTTGATTTGGCTATTGGCAATTTCCTCGCAGACTGCTCAGCAACTGTTTCTGAGAGGGCACGCGTTGTCCACGGAGAGTCGAAACACTTCTGAAGAACGGCTACAAAATGCTCAAGCCTGGAACTTGTACTAGGATAGTAAAGCCAGAAATTGCTGCAAGCTGCAAAAATAAAGGTATGCAAAAGCACTAGGTATGGAAAAAATTTGGCAAACCAGTGAAGCTGTCGCTCATAACAGACTGCATCAATGTAGGAATACTGCTGCCGATGGAGATAATTCTGGATTTTAAGCGGGATGATTATCGGTGCTGTCGAGCTAGCTGACATGTTAAGGCTGGCTCTAACTAAATCCCAAGGCACAGCACAATGATTGTCAAATTCTAGCTTGCAAGGAAGACAACACAATACTCTGGTTTGAGTAAGCTGGAGAGCCCCAGCAAGCACAGCAACTAGCAGCATTATCATGGTGAGGTAATACCAGAAGACATCCCACCATGGTTTTAGTATGTGGTAGGATGACTGGGCATCTGCTAAGCATTTGAGTTCTGTTAGCGTGATCATGACTTTCACCTGTGAGAGAACAGCAGCTGGTAGAAGAAAAAAGAAAAAAAAAAAGGACATTCTTAGAGGATTGTTAAAAACAATTTTATCTCACCATTAAATACTTGAAGTTTATTACTGTTTTGACAGTTTTAAGTATGTGTAACATGTGGCCTGGACTCCACAGCATAGCAAAAGGATCCAAGAACTTCTGAGACCCAATCCCAGCCATCATCTCACAGACTTATTTTAAGGAAAGGTACTTGGGAGTGCAAAAACTTAAAGAGTGACACTAGCATGAGAGAAGGTGTATTTTAACCAAACATTTGGGTACTGCTCTAGTAGAATCAACAAGCAGGTATAAGTTAAAGAGGTGGCTGATGTATTATCAGCAGCCCTTCACTACCATCATAAACTTATATCATAAATCACATAAGTGATTTCTTATTTATGAAGAATTCCAAAATCATAGTGGTACCTTAACACAGTGGGTCTTGTAATTTAGAACTCTCTACCAAATTAAATAATTCTACCCAGTTATAAATACACCCCCCAGCTCCAAGTCCTTGTGTATTACATATTCTTATACATAATTCCCCATCTTCTCCCATCAAGAGAATTAATTGTATAAGCAGAATTAAAATTAAGGTGGCAAAACATATTATTTTTCAATATTGTTACATATATATATATAAATGCCACATTTAACTCCCAGAAGCATAGGTTTGATTCATACTTACTTTACTAATTAAAGAGAATAAAAAACACAACACTGCTCAGTCAGGAGGTCTACATCTTTTAAAATTCCTTGGACATGCCATCTTTACATTTGTCTTCATTCTGTATGGAGAAAACATTGAATATACTTATTTAATGGCTTAACCTAAATAAAGAGTAAACATTTCAGTTTTCATTAGAACTGCTGCCTTGTTATGCCTCCATTAAGCTCTGCATTGCTACAGCTACATGAAATGGAACAGTATGTACTCATATGTGATCATGCAGCATGCAAAGTCAAAGTTTTGCAGTCACATCAGCACAAAAATCCCTCAACACTCAGGGAAGCTGCATATAGCTAAGCCCTATTTCAACAAGGAAGTAATTTTTTTTCCCCAAATAAAAATGAACTCGTTACTTGGGGAACTGCCCCCACCTGCCTACACTCTCCTTTCAGGAAGCTGTAGGGACTGGTAAGTTCTCCTCTGCTCCTCCTTTTCTCCATGCTGAGCCCCCCCAGCTCCCTCAGTTGCTCCTCACAGAACCTGTGCTCCAGACCCTTCCCCAGCTCCAGTGTCCTTCTCTGGGCTCACTCCAGCCCCTCCATGTCTTTCTTGTAGTGAGGGGCCCAGAAGCAGACACAGCACTGGAGGTGTGGCCTCACCAGTGCTGAGCACAGGGAATTGCCCTGGTCCCCCTGGCTACACTGTTTTTGATACAGACCAGGATGCCATTGCTCTTCTTGGCCACCTGGGCACAGCTGGCTCTTGTTTATAATATACTGGTACTGTACATTTCAATTTTAAACAGAGCTGACAAACTGTTGTAAAAAGTCAAACAATAGCTGAACCTATTTATTCCACATTCAAGTGGAAAGAATGACCAAAAATAAATTAACCCTTCTTGCAATGACAAAGCTGTTTATAATAGAATACAAAAACTTACCAGGCCCACCCAAGGAAAAGCAGCTGAAGAAGGACTGGATGATTACAATACACTCCTGTAAGGAAAATACATTGTCATAAGATCGTGAAAAATTTGGACTCCAAAAACTGTGGGTATTAGAACAGCAGCTCATTACTCCTTCCACAACTGCATTTCAAAGAGCCAGCATCTATGAGTATAACATCTAAGGATCTACAAGATGCTACCCCCTTCAAATTATTTACTTGTTCACTATCTGAAAGCTGCTTTTCCTAAAGTAAAGTAATGGCTTCTCTCATTGTCCCCTTTCTAAGCACTAAAAGCCATTTAAGCTCAACTGTTTTTGCATTTCTGTAAAGTTACAAGATCTGCGGCTGAGATGCTCTACACAGCTGAAAAATAACAATTTCTTCAATCACTCCAACTTCCAAAAGAAATCGAAAATGCCTTTAAAATGAGTCCTTTTGATATAATTCTTGTGGTTTGATTATACATTTGTTGGTACAAAAGCACAAAGAGATACTAAATCCATTCAAATTATGGCTTTCATTCTGCAAAGAATACCTGGATCACATCTTGACTCAAGCCAAACATGCTTGATTTGAATGTGAACAGAAGAAAATAACTTTTTTTTTCGTTTCTAATCTCGAATTAAAACCAGTCAATTCTTCCTGCTTGAACTTTGTTACAAAAATGAAAGACTTTGAACCTCTGTTAAAGTTGTAAACAACACACTAAGAGATAAATATATTGAATGATGCAACAAAGTAAAATCAAAAGCTTAAAGTAGCAAATTTTTAATAGAGAAAAACACTTGAAAAGTCAAAATTAATACTAAATTGGCTGAGAGTTTAATAGACTGTGAAAGGTCTAATGAGCACGAGGATGGGAGCAATTCTTTCCCCGACAAACGTATAAACCTCATCAGGGACTTGGGGAGATACTAACATTTTTGATCATTCATATAACTAAATGCTTACTGGAGTATTCCTGGGGAATAAGGCATACCTGTTCAGTAAAAAGGACAAATTTCAGAGTACAATAAAACAGTTAAAACTCTTTGATAAAGTATTTTCCCTAAAATTTACAAAAGTGAGAACAGAAAATGAAACTTAAGCCAATTCTGTGAAAATCATATTGGTATACTTGAGAGTATGCATCACTCAATACATCTTTTTCAACCAATGACACAATGCTAAAAAAAAAAAGTGTTTTGTTTTTGTACAGATTGAGAACTCAAGGTGAGGCTGACCCATGAAACTTTGTGAGGTCTGTTTCTGTAAAGTGCTTTGTCACCTCTCTGCCTTGCAATGGCAAGCTGTTAGTCCCCATCACAGGTTCCAGAAAAAAGACTACATTCTTGCTGTGGCTTTACCACACTTTCTAGCACAAAGCAATCGTCACAATCCTAAGTATTTAAATACTTGAAATCTGGTCTGGTGAATGGCTACTTTTCAAAGTCTTCAATGAAGAATGTGTATCCATTACAAGTCTATGTTTATGAAATAAAGCTTCCCATATGCAGTATATACAACTGTAACAAACACGTGAATTATTGATGATAATTTTGCTGAAGACATTTTTCTTTCAAATCCTATCTGTATGCCAAGAGGGACTAATCAAATGGAATAATGCTGAACTGTAATGGATTTGATAAACGTCATCTCCAGCAGCTTTCAACTCATATCAAAGCCATAAAAGCTTTTCAAAGTGGCCTAACTCAATTGGCAATCTTTCTTAGAAGAAGAGAGAATGAAGCTTAGCCTCAGGCAAAATGATGACTTCAGGAGAGTCACTCCAGACCAATACAGAAACACAGGCCAGAAAAATAAAGTAATAAAGACCACTAATATCAAGGTAATTTTTAGTTTAAGACTTCAAGACTTATTAAATCAGAACAACAGAAACATATCCAAAAGGTGAAAAAAAGGCTGTAATTTTGAAAAATATTATCTATAACTATCAGACACCCAACACCACCCCCAGCTGCCAAAAGGGTACTCTGTCATTTGGTCACTGCTCACAGAATTTTAGGCACATTTAGTAAGGGTTGTCTTCACAGCAAGGCAATTACCTTGCTTGTCCTCCCTAAAGGGTATTCAGCTGCTGTTTCTGACATACTAATTTAATCACAAAATAGATTTATACAACAAAAACTTTATACAACTACTTGACAGGTACTCCTGTGGCCCCTCTGTCTTGCTTTTTTCCCCACCCCCTCAAAGAAACACACCCACCAAGTTCTTAGGCAGTCTCTTTAGATTCTTGCAGTTGCTTCTCAGCCTAGATAAGGAGATGCTGAAATACTAAGTAATGTATCCTTTTTATCAATTTTCTATCAAAAGTCATTCCTGAACTACAGTACCAACTTAGTTTCTACCTAGTTTTAATATATCCCTTTTTCTTCTCAAGTTTTGAGTGGAAAATCAAGTTCAATAATAAACTAAACACATCATTGGGTTTGTTTCATAGGCGGATTTGAGACTCCCCTATGAGATTCCCAGTAACTGCTTATGGTTTCACATGCACAGCCTGAGCCTTGCAAATAAACCCTCACAAAAATTCCCAAAGGAACAAAAATAAACAAATGTTACCCATACACACACTAATCACCCAAACCAGATCTTTCCTGGCAAAAACTTCTCCTTTTATTGGCATGTCACTGCTTCCTTTCTCAAGTATTCTGTAAACAACAAACAGTGAGGTACTGAAGAGTTCTGGTGCCATGACTGCCTGCCCCTTTTTCAAGCAGTGATTCTTTCAGAATCAGAATGACTTTGGTCACCTGTGTACATACACAGATGCAGTTGTAGGACCTCTTTGATAGGGATTGTGGTTTTGAGTCTGTATTCCATTGAATGCTGAACAACATAAACAAGATTAGAGAAAGCTTCTTTCCAGCTTCTTCTGAAGAAGATCACAGGTGACAATGAAACATGTCTAAGTTTAGATTATCCTTTTGCATTTAAATAAAATCCAAAGACATTCCCACACTCTACAATAAACAGCATATTCCTCAAGCACTGGATCTTCAACACTGTATTATTACAAGTTTGCTATATCAACCTCTCAAATAATCAAAGACCTAAAGTCCTCCAAATACTCAGAAATAACAACTACAGACAATCTCAACCTGTACATGGACTGACTAGAGGCCCTTGCCTTTCCTAAACACCCCTGCTCTCAAGACAGCTGAACACAAGGTGTAGAACAGTAACAGCAAAGTTTTACACTGCTTAAGAATCAGTCCTTGCTCTCTGGGGAGGGCTCACATGAGTCTATATAGCCAAGTAATTTCTGGGGGAAAAAATTGTAAACATAGTTTAAAATTTACTGAGTTAGGCTACACTAATATTTGTACTTTACAAGATTTACCCTTCTCTGCTACTGCTTCAGAGTTAACTGCACAGCCCGTAAGCTGACAAAAAAATCTTTAAAAAATTAAGCAACTACTACCTCACTTCATGAAGCTGCAAGAAACAGAGTAGAACGTGGCAAGTATATCTCAGCTTCCTCAACCACCTGAAAGCTTGAACGTTCCCAGGTTCAACACAAAAGGCCTTATGTGGAAACAAAACAACTTAAAGATAGTTTCACCCTTCTTTCTCTCTCTGGTACACTGAATGCAAGAAAAATACCTTATATAGTCTAAAGTCTTTATAAAGTTGCAGTCTAATCTAAATTGAAAATATGCTTTACTTCAATTTGATTTGCTTTATAAGCACAAGACTTATTCTTGAAATCTGACTGTGCAGGATTAGATACATTACATCATGCATTTCCTTCCTGTGCCTGTAGCCTCCAAAAAAGACCACTGTCTTCCTTGAACCATATTAACTTCTCATTAGGTATCATTGATGCCCAAGTACTGAGCCTTTTCTCTATCCAAGGAAGGCCAGTCAAGAGGCAAAGTTTGGTTGTAAAATATGTCACTGTTCAAACACTCACTAGGGAGAGGGACCACATTCAAACATTCCAGCTGCCTAAAATTACATACCTGTGGGCCACAATAGATAGTGGATCACATCAGTTAGGTCTGCCCAAGTGCATGAAGTTATCTGAGCTTAACTCTCAATAGCAGATGGGATGGTAAAAACAAGTCAACTATTCTGAAAATTAAACTCTGTAATGAAGTTGCATTATAAGATTTGTATTTAAAAGTTAAGTGTGCTTTTTATTTCATTCTAGTCTAGCCCACAGAGCAATTTCAAATACAAATTCACATTCAGATATAAATATTTTAACTAGTAAAAGCACTTTCTACAACCCTTTCCTCAAATTAAGGCTAGTGTAATCATGGTAATGTTTCTGCTGCTCTAGAAAAATTATTTAAATGAGGACTATTATGCACTAATAATTTCTTACTAGTTATTCAGCTGTTTTGGATTGTACTAAAGTTCTGTTTGGTTCCAAGAGCTGGAAATACACCTTTTCCTAATGGTGGTCAGACAGTTATCACCTTTGATCTCAGAAACAATAATTTGTATTTGTAGTCCTCCTCCTGCCTAGAATAATTCTGATGTTTCTAAAACATGAACGGCTATCTAGTACAATAACTTAAAATTTCAACATTTGGCCAAATAAGGATGCTGAAGTTTCTTCAACATTTATAGACTGCTAAGACCAAGCAGCATTCTCTCAGGATAGCAGATGTTGAAAACGGAAACAGCAACTGAGGTCACAAAAAATATATACCAAATGTATTCTGTCTGTGCAAGATAATTATTACCATGTACTAACATAGCTACAAGATTTAAGAATGGTCAAAAAATAGTCTTTTGGTTTTAAGTTTTCCTGATGCTACGTAAGATTAACGGAGAACTTTCTGGTAACGGAGAACTTTCTGGAAGGGAATATTATTACTTCCACAAACAAGAACTTAATTGGATCTAGGAAAATATAATTATCAGGACAGCAACACAGAAACACATCTGATTTCACTCTATTAGTTCTGACATCAGAAAGCTGATTTGGATTTTCAGCAGTGCCTCATATCTCCTTTTAGAAGCAGCAGGTTTTCATCTTGTTTAACAGGAAAGACAGTTACTCGTGAATGCCAGCCTGACAAACTGAAATGCTTGATTCTGGATGTTTGATCTAAACAGCTGAAATAGAATAATGAGAACAGATAAATATCCAATTGATATCTGATGCAAATTCAGGCACTCTTCTTGTATGCCAGCTCTCCTGAAATCCATCTTATTATCTTTTTGAAGAATACCCCCACCCCAAAGTAAGAAAAGGAAAAACTTGAGACTGGAGTCAAATAGAAGCCTGCTTGAGATAGAAATTGAACAGGCTTTACCAATCCTCGAGCAGTTTGCAATCTGGCTGCACAACCCCCTCAGCCTCTTAAGTATCTTCCTATTCATATTACTCTGCATTATGTATTTACTAATTGGACAAAGCAACCAGCTACATCTTCTCTTCTTTTAATAAAATGAACAGACTGAAAGACAAATTTCTCATTGCACACAGTGTGTGGTAGTGTATGCACAAGTTGCATGCCTAAACATAACTGTACATAACTGTATGCACATATGCATGCGATCAGGAGAGCTGAAAGCACTGTTGTGCCTATCAGAAGCATCTCCTAGAACAATGCTAAGTTTTAGACCCACAAACAAGTGATCAGAGTTGAATTCTACAGTAAATCCACAGTAATCCTGCTTTGTTTCCTGAACAAACACAAAGTTAGTTTAGCAGCTATGTTTGCGCATTTTATTTCCATCAGACCCAAGTGTGCTGTGCAAGTCTCCAACTGCGCAAAATCTCCTTTTTTGAGTAGGCTGTCTGAAGAGACCTAATAGCTGGTAAGGTTTTTCAGATAGCAGTATTATCAGAAACACACTTTGGTAGGAAGCCAAGTCTAAGAACTACAAAAACAAGAGTCAAGGTTTTATCATCACCTGAATCAATTAAGAACTTTGAAGTAAAAAACCTCTAGCCTCATATTTATCAGAAACTAAATAATAATTTGAAGTAAAGCAGACACTGCTTTTAACTCCTGTTTGGTAAAGCACTTGAGTATTGACATATCCCATCTCACTTCAATTAAGCAATAATTTTCCCAACTTTGTAGTCAGTGTCACTGCAAAGTTAGTATTTAAACAATGTTAATGTTTAATAAAAAGTGTTTACTCGGAAAAGACACTGGAAAAGCAACAATCAGTTTCACACTTGCCTTGGTATAGGTTGGAAATTAAAGTTTATCTTGTGACTAATTTAAACACAGGCTAGAAACAAATCGGTTTTAGTTTAAAATGTCCAAATTCCCTCCCTTCTTCAAATATGTTGGATTACACAACAAATGCATGCCAAGAGTTTGCTTTCATTCAGATGGAAAAATTAGTCCAATGGACTAGAGCATTAAAATCACAATGTGCTATTATTAAATTTCAGCTTGGTAGATCCTCATATTTGGATGCAGATGATTCATTAAGCTATCAGAAAATAGCTAAATAAATATTTCACAACCTGAAACCACTCACAGAGTACTGGTATTTTCCCCAGAAAACTAAGGCAATAATGTCTGGGAAATAAGGGGTTACATTTTCTGGGGTTTGAAATAAGAGCTCTAAAAATCAATGTCACTTTAATTAAGCCTGAGTAAACTACATGACCACGATTTTGTAGTTGTTTTGCCACAAAACCAAAACTTTGCTAACTAAAATCACAACTCAAACTACTATCTCATAAAGAAACAAAGTGTTCGTAACAATGTCTAAATTCCACTCACAATTAGTAGCAACCAGATTGTGTTACTACCATATTTTTATTGGCATCACTGGACCACTTACCAGCATTTTTAATCCCTTTAGTTTCTCACAGTCAACTAAATTCTCAATTTCAGTATAAGAAATTGCATTCCAGTTTACAGCATCCAAACATACTTGGAGGCTGAGCCTTTATGATAGAAATGCAGTCACATAATTTATTTCAGTGTGTGCAAGTGCATTATTATGAAACAGAGCAACACCAATGAGAATTAAATTGAAAATAGTCCATTACAAGCTCTCCAAAATTTGCTTCTGATTGTTGAAAGACCCTAGAATCCTCCTGGGTGTACATCAGAAGAGAGTATGTCAGCACTGTACCTTGAACTGCATTTGCAACAGCTTTACTGAGAGCTACATCATTCCAAGGTACTACACCTTCCTTCTAAGGTACTACACCACTGCAAAGCACAGCCTTTTCATATCAGTAAGTTTAAATCAAATAGCTGGGAAAACTATTCATAGGTATTATGACCCTTTAGTTCAATTGTGAATTACAATTTGATTTCAACTAGCTAAAAATTAATTTACAGCAGACTAACAACTCTTGGGGAAAATAACCCCCAAACCCAAGCATAAGTACATAAACTGAAGCTCACTCACCAAGTCTGGTAAAACTCTAACTGGAACTATATAACCTATACCACTTAGACATTAAAACCAGCATACGTAAATATTAGAATATTAATTCCACTTTGCATTTCTCAACCTTCTACATGGCTACCTGTGATATCTGAACCAAATAGCTTCACAACCACAGCACAGACTGCTAACTTATCTTTAAAAAGAGTAACTGCAAAAGCAACTGGCAGAATAACACTATTTACAAGACAACAGCTGTTGTAAGGATGCCTAAGGGTAAATACTGCCCACAGGTTAGCACTTAGAATACAGAGAGCAGCGTGAAACGTTTAGATAGGCAGCACAAAGACCCATGTAAACCACACCTTATCCCCTTAGTCACATGAAACATCCTTTTCTAATCCTAGCAGAGTAAAGCTTTATAGCTTTAGCATTAGGTATTGTAAACTGAAGTAGTAGAATTATTAGAGGCACAGTCTCTTTTGCTGCCTGTAGTGCATCAGGTAGAGCAGGCACAGCAGCAAGACAAAATTTCCCCCTCCATTCCCCTTTCAGACACCCCTTAGAAAAATATTTATTTGACAGTGACATACTGCTCTACAAGATTCATTTTACAATGCTGAAATTCTGATGCATGTTTCTTTAGCACTGTTGGTCCCTCTTTAAAAATTACTCAACATGCTTTCATTAACTTCAAATAACAGCTGCATTGGTAACTTGTAATAAACAAATGACATTTTTTTTCCTATAAAAATCATGTTTTCCTGAAAGAGGAAACAAATACAAGCCAGACCAGCAACTCCCTTCTCTCAAAAGTGTAAGGGAACTAGCAAGTTAATATTGTAAAATTTTTAAAAGTTACATGAATCCTACTGAAGTTATAAGACAATTGCATTATGTGAGTGTAAAATTCAGTAGAATGTAATAATACATGCTAATGTAAAACTCTTTCATAAACATTTGTTATCTGGCTACAACAGAATGCTCTAAACACTGAAAAAAAACCTTTAAAAAGAAACCTTTATCATAAATTAACTACTGGTTCTCTGCCATAATCATTCTCATTTCATTTCACGTCTTTTGCACTGCTCAGGACCACAGATACTGAAGAAAAGTTACTTCTTCTATTCCCCACACTGTCATCTGAGCTACATGGATACTGAAGAAAACATGTACAATATAGATGGACAATACTTAATAAATTCTACAACTACTGTAAGATTTGATTACTTAAACCTCATGGGCTTTCCTTCTTCACCACTCTCTTGAAAGTTTAAGTTAAAAAAGACAGATCACTAAGGCCTAATCTTCTGCCCTCCCTGCTAGGAAAGTACTTAAGAAAAAATTCCAAAACACCTAAAATAATTTATGCCTTACCTTATCACTTCAGCAAACAGACAAAACTGGGAGTCAGCAGAACATACAGCATAAATACTTGAAGCCATAAGAGACCACATAGCTTCTAGATTGTTCTAGGACTACCTCACAGGTAGAGTTTTAAATGATCACACTAGGGACCAAGTCAAACACAGTTTACCTTATTAGCATAATTAATTACATTCTTAATATTAAATTAAGCTTTAGGGACAGACACTTTAATCACTCCTACATAACTGGTCAACCGCAGCATTCACTATGGACAAATTCTGACCCAAAGCCAGGAAGCTGCCCCAGTTTCACCCCCGAGCAGCCGGGCACAGTCAGCCTGACGCCAATTGCACAACTCAGCCAGGGCGCAAAGAGAGGCTGCCACAAGATCCCCGACTAGCTGGGGGGAGAACCGCATTGGCCAGACAGCAGAAAGGAAGACAACAACAGATAGGACAGTTCTTGTTCGACACGCAGAACTATCAGGCCGCGGCACTGAGCTAACTCTTTTCTCCCTTGCGGGGAGGTTGGCATTTGGCTCCCGCCTGCCACTTGCCCGAGGGCAGGTGCCGCCTGCACGCCCGGGGTTTGAAGCGTGGCAGCTGAGGGCCGGCCGGAGGAAGGCGGCCCCAGGCGACCTGTAGCGCCCGGGTCACCCGAGGACACGGGCAGATATCGGTTACGCAAACCACAGAGCGGTTTGCGCCCAGCTCCGCCCGCGGGCCCCGGGGTGGCCACAGGCTCGCTCGGTGCCCCGCGCCCGGTCCGTCTCTGCCTCGGCCGGGCCGCGGAGCCACGGCAGGTGAGCGGCCCCGCTGCCG
>VWYP01006744.1:0-14864 GCA_013400435.1 Pycnonotus jocosus
AGAGAGAAAAGGTCTCTGTTCCTAGAAATGAAGAAAAGCTTTGCTTTTGGAACTGTTCATCTTTAAAATGGTACCCCATGAGCCCATGACCCATATGCAGCTGTGGGAGGCTGTGTGACACGGGAGGGACTTCACAACTGCGGATTCTCGGGCAGCTGCTTTTGTGAGAATTAAAGGCCACAAGAAGACTGTTCTTTCTTGTGGGGAAGTTACCATAACATATCAAAAGAGACTTCTCTCTCTACAAGAATTGATGAAAGACTATTTTATAAGTGGTAAACTGACCTGGAATTCCAAGTTTTGTCTTTATACATTGTCTGTGAGAAAGAAAAGAAGCTGCTGGGGGAGAGGGAACGGTTTTGAAAGTTTTATTCTGATTCTTCTAATTTTTTTTTTCTCTCTCTTGTAGTTTTGTTAGTAAACCTTCTTTACATCCTTTTAAGTTTTGAGCCTGCTTTGCTTTTCTCCTAATCCTATCTCACAGCAGAAAAAGAGTAAATAATTCTAGGAGACACTCAAACCACTACATAGAATTTGGGAAACAGAAACAGGCGAACTTGAAACCACTACACCAAGTAAAGTTTCTTAAAATCAGTTTTTGACTGTTTGCTACTTATGTATCCTACAATACAGGAACCAAAGGTCAAGGCAGAGAGCAAGCTGAGAAACAGAAAAACAAAGATTTTTGCAGTTTCATGATCTAAAAGGTTTCACTGCAGAATTTCTTTGTATAACATGCCTTTTAGGAAAAAAAGTATTGAACTGCATTCTGTCTTTTTAGCAAAGCACAGAAAAGGAAGGGAAAAGAAAGTAGAGCATGGGAATACCAAGTGAGAAGTGAAAGTTGAGTTTCAATTCTGTGAAATATGCTCTATTAGGACTGATGTCACCAGAATGTCAAAATGTGTTTTAAAGCACAGCATTTGAGTTCTGAAATTGATTTTTCTCTTTCTTAAGGCAATATTAAGGTTACATTTTGCTATTTTCACACTATCAACAAAAGATGGGGGCTTTTTTTCAGTCTTTGTTTTGGGGAGCACACACATAGCCCACATCCCTGAATGGGTGCAGTGGCACTGGTTAAAACAATTGCAACAGAAACAAAAAAAAGTTAGCTTCATTAACATTTTAATTAAACGTGTATTCTGGTTAAAATCAGGGAAATTTCATTCTTGAAGCACAATCCTGCAAGCGTGAAATATGAATATAAGAATTAATTTATTTCTCTGTCATTGACAGTGCTACCCAGTCAGGTAAATTATGGCCATACTGAAATCTTTGTAAACACAGCTACAGGAAAAGGAAAACTGGTTGTACTGCTTTCAATCTGGTTTTACTCAGACACTGTTCAAAGTCTGGTGAGCCCAAGTGACTCCAGTCACTATCTAATTCCTTCCTGATATGATGGGCTGTGCAGCATTTGAGGCTGTAGAGGCAAAGCAAAGTCTAACAGCAACAGATAAACTCGAACGTCTTTGCAGCAGGCAAAGGCTCTGGGCAGGGTGAAGTACAGAGGTTTCTGGCTTTTGGTTGGGCTGTGAAGTAAATAAATCAGCATTTTGCCTTCCCTGCTGGGTTCCTCCAGCACTGCCAGCACTGGATGGAACTAACAGGATTAAATTCATCTGCAGACCCCTCTCGGGCCCCTGGGCATCTCCTGACAGTGGAGATCCCTAAAGTAGCCCATGGCCACCCCTCTGCTACCATTTCAGCTCTTTCTACTGACCTACAAAGAATGCAGTGTTTTGATTTGCACTGTTAGAACACACCACCAAACATCTAAAATTGTCTCAAAGTAAAAGTTCACATTTTTATTTCTCTCTTAGTATTTAGCAACACCTGAAAACAAAGAGCACTAACACTGTTCTGCAAAAGGCCAATTCAGGACTTGGACAACTTCAGTATATAAATGATGTGGGAATGAGCTTAGAAATGTGTTTATGAAAAGTACAGCCAGAGACAATCAAGCTCTGGATTCCAGGATCCACATTAGAACAGAAGCAAGCAACCCACTCCCTCTTAATAGGTTGCTTGCTAGGGATTACTTGTTACTTGTTTGCATTATTACTTATCTGTACATATTATTACTGCTTAGCTGAACATTTTCATTATTGATGAATGCCATATGCACCTCATGTCATACAGCACTACACATTTGAAAAAAAAAAGAGCACTTGTACTTGTTTGAGCTTTTGGGGAGATGCAGCTAATGGAAAAATGGTGCCAAAGTCCTTCAGCCAATCCCCTCCACCTCCAGCTATCTAAGCCAAGCTGAACACAAACTACAAGAGTGCTAATTCTATATAGCATGGGAATATTGAGAAAAGTTTAATAGAAAATGCAGCAACAGTTGAAGTCATTGCATTGCATAAAGCCCAAGAGGCTTAAAGGACATCTCCCATTCCTTGATCTACAACCTGAGACTCCAGCTTGTGGAGACATCAAACACACAACAGGGGATTCCCATAGCTTCTGTCTTCCATTTCACCTCTCTCTGTCTCCAATGGGAAAGAATTCTGCTCACTGATAACCAGAACATGCCCTTCCAGCAATTTATCAGATCAAGCATTCAAAAGATTCAAAATGAGAAATTCTGTACAGTTGAGGGTGAAGATTCACAGGCTCAGCCAACCACAATCTCAGGTAAAATCTCAGTCAGTATCAGAACACGGCTCCAAGTGATACTGAGCTAGTCCAGCTGGAATCTTTGGAAACAGACCAAAAAAGTTTTCCCAGTTTCTTTTCCCAGAAGATAAAACCCTCTCTGTTACAACACTCATATTATCCCCAGCTTATTAACACACCTGCACAGGCACAAAATATGTGAATTATACATGTAAAACCTAACTTTGAGGAAAAAAAATCTCTCAGAAACTTTATAATCATAAAGTCACAAAGAATGTACAGGAAAATTCACAAGTCTCAAGAGTATTTGCTTTTCCCTAGGATGTTGGCAGAACATCTACCTCATTTTTGCTCCAGCCTTGATACAATATTGTACAGTGTGAGTTACATGGAAATTTCTCCAGTTTGCACCAGGGAAGGGCTCGGGCTGTGCAAGGACAGCAGTGGGTGTTGCTTTGCAGCACACACAGCTGAGCTCAGCATGGTCAGCTCTGCACTGCTGGATGGGAGCTGTGGGCTGTGTCCCAGCTGGACAGCTCAGTGCTCAGCCTGTGAGAGATGGGGCAGGCAGCAAATCACGGGACACTGACAGTACTTGATGGGGTATCCCAACCAGGCACTCACTCTTGGGCTACTGCAACAGGAAAAACAGGCAAAAAAAACCCAACCAAAAACCAAAAAAACCAACAAACAAATAAAAACAAAACCAAAAAAACCCACAACAACAACAAAAAACCACAAAAACCCACAAACAAACAAACAAACCCCAAAAAACCACACACACACAAAAAACCAACCTGGAAAAAACCAAACCACCACAATCAAATACCCAAACCCTCAAAACCCTGAACAAACACAATTTTCACTACCCATGTTCTGTGCATACAGCAAGCAAGCAATTACCCAAACTACTCAAGTTGCCAGGGGTCCAGCAGAAGCAGAACAATTCTGCAACCCAGTACAACAGCACTGTCACTGTCTTACCTCTTCAGAGTCTCACATCCAGCTCCAAACATTTTCCTCACCTGCCCCTGCTTCTCTCCTTGCCTCTTACCTTGAGCACAGAGAACAGATAGAGCTACACTGGGGTATTAATACACAGGCTTTAAAAGGCTTATACAGTACACACACTGATAGATGGCAAAGTGGGTTTTTTTTGTAACTTTCCTCACAAATTATTTCAGGAGATCAAATGGTTAAGCAATTAAAAAATGCTATTGAGTGGACTTTGGAAAATAAGACCCTGATCAGAAGAGCATTATGCACGCTGGTCTACATTTACTGTGACTTCTCCCACTAAACTCCAAATAAGAGCTAAAGGACCACAGGAGAAAAAAATAAAAAACAAAACAAAAAAACCAAACAAAACAACAAAATCAGAGAAAGATAAACAGGCAAAGGTTTAAGTTACCTTTAACTCTTATTAGGTAGCAGGGTGCCCCTACTAACCAAAGCAAAACTCAACACTGGAGAACAGGGATNTCAGAGAGAGATAATCAGGCAAAGGTTTAAGTTACCTTTAACTCTTATTAGGTAGCAGGGTGCCCCTACTAACCAAAGCAAAACTCAACACTGGAGAACAGGGATAGGTTCTTCCTCCTTGGCCGGCCTGGGACACCTTTGCCTACAGCAAATGTTTTCAATTACATGAGTCTGGCATCCTTTTCTGTTTGTGCTTTTAAGAGGATAAAACACTAGATATGGCTGTCTTTCCTTTGAAGTGTTTGAATGCTCAGTGTCTGAGAAGTATTAAGTGGTCAGCCCAGCTTGGAGAGCTGTTAATTCAAAACAGAGCCGTGTAACCTGCATGGTTTGTTTAAAGCAAACAAAGAAAATATCCCTCTGTTTGAGACTCACTCAAAACTTTCTTAGTATTAGGATCAGCTTTATTCAAAGCAGAATGAAATAGCAGCAAGAAAACCAGATTTATTAAAAAAAAAAACAACCAAGAAAGAAAAATACCCAAACCATAATACAAGTTGAGTTTTTGGCAAGGTAGAGTAGGAATAATGGTAAAACCCTTCCACAGCCCTCTGAACAGGATTTATTTGGCAGTTGGATGAAGTCTCAAAGAAAATATAAAACCCTTCAGAATGCAAGATGCCATCATACATGATGTGTGTATCAAATTGTTTTAAAATAATTTAGAGCCTTTTCCTCACCACCTATAGAAGCATCATTTTCCAGCAAAAGATATTCCAGTAATCAACAGATAAAGGAACTGAAAATAAATCTTGGGGGGAGGGGGTTCTGCTGACTTGCACTAAAGTTATCACAGATGTTATTATAAAGTCTTGTAACAAAAAACAAACAAACAAACAAACAACTAAACAAAAAAAAACCCAAACAAACCCCAAGCCATGACTTTCAAAGGAGTAATTTTCTGTTTGAATGTGTCCCTTTGACAAAACTGAGATCATGCTCTGTCATGACTTTCAGAGTACTTTTAACTTGAAAAAAATTTTCCATTTTAGGTTATTATACCCATAGAGTACTGCTGCTAAGTAAAATCAGTTTTGTTTTCAACCAGACAAAGCTCAACTTGTTGCTGCTCTGGTAATTAATGCCTTGTCATTTCACTTGGCCAGAAGGGGAGGAAAGGTTTCTTCCTGGATATTTTTCTATTTAGAGTCCTCAATCAGTTTGCAAGTTTCATCCATCAACCACAGCAGCAGCAGAATTTGTATCCATACAAGTGGCAAATTAGATTATAAATTTAGAATTACTGTGTTTGCATAAGCTTTTGTATTTAACTGCATCAATTTAAGAGCAGACTTAAAGTGGACTGGCACATATGCTTAGACAAGGCTTAGCTATGATAAACTGACTTGGTCATTAAATACCTATATAAGAGCTCATTTTCTTCAGGGAAAAGATGGGGATTAATTGCTAACTTAGCTATAATCACACATTATAGAAGATTAATGTCTAGTTCATCTGTAGGGGAAAATTTCACTAAAAAAAAAGACTTCCCCTGTATTTTATGCTACATTAAGTATTCATCCACAAAATAAAGCACTGGGAAATTCTGGAAGAGTCCTTTCATGGTTTTAGTATTTTGGGGGAAAAAAAAGAAATTTAGTCATTAAAGTACATTAAATTCTGCTCTTGATCCAACAGTAATTACCAACCTCACATTTGGTTTCAGCACTGATATAGATACTTCTTACAATTTTAGAACAATAGATTTAACTTAATCTCTACTGTATTTAGAACTGCTATATTTTATCCTTTAATATATATTTATATTCCCATAAATGCATACTAATGTTTTACTCAGAACTGTTTACTAAATGCACTAATGTGCTCTTTAGCTAGCACATTGGATTCCAAGTACTGCTTATTTTAATAACATATGCTTGAACTCAGCTGTGAACAAGATATGCACTAATTCCATATAAGAAATCTGCATGAAAGTAATTCTCAGTTAAAATTTGGCCCTGCAAGGATGAAGATATTAGAGTTAAAATACTTACTAAATTTCAAATAATCAGTATTAAAGACTCTTTATCAAGATTTGCTTTTTTAAAGGAGAAAGAAATGCTATTACATGTCACATTCAAAATCGAAATAGAGTTCTGGGAAGGAAAACACTTTGCTGCAAGAAGTCAGCAGCTCCCTTCAGTCAACTCCTTCAAAGTTCTGAAAAGAGGCTTATGCAATGCAGAGTTCTAGAGATGGAAAGATTGGGTTCACAGTTATTAACTGGTAAGAGAATAAGGAAATGAGTGCAGAACAACACATAAAAAGTAGGAGATTGAAACTAAAAGCGGATTTTGCTCACAAGAGGTTTTTGTTCTTTTCTCCAGCTGCAAGATGCACGACAAAAAGAACAGAATTCAACATAAGGAGACACAGTGAACAACTGGCCTATTTTGGCTTCTTCTCCTTAAATCCATATCTATATAAACTTTCAAGCAAATAAACATTTCTCTTTGCTTCAACTGCCACCCACTGGAAAAGGAAAGCAACATTAATTCCAAATTCCAAGACCCAAAATAGGTCAGAAAATCAATCTGATGGACACTGGTACAGATTACATTAAAACCCTGGGGTTGCTTGAAAAATCTTAGTGGCACAGCAAGAAATCAGCAAGCTTGTGAATTAAACTGAAACAAAAACCAGGATACAGCAACAAACCTGAGCTCCACTTCCTCTCTCCACCCTGGCCCTGGTGAGAGCATTTGGGTTGCACTACAGAAGTTTTGGGGAGTTCCTGAGGATGGAGTGGGAGCAGGGCTGGCAGTACAGGGTGTGACATTGATGAGCAGCACGGCAGAGCCTGGCATTTCTCATCACTCTGGGCTGCCCCTGCCACTCTCCAGGTCCACGTCTACACTCACGGTATTTCTCTTTGCCCCCTGCTCTTGCCCTACAGCAGAAACCAATCAACTTCCTTGCCCAAATGGCAGTTTCAGCATTCCTGCTTTTTTCTTGTCAGCAACCCCCAGGTTCCCTTCAATGGACATGTCGGGTGCCTGTGATCCAACAACTTCATCTTTTGGGAAACAGAGCCACGTGGAAAGGCTTGCTGAGTAAAAACCCATAAAGGTTGCAACAGAGCCTTCTCACTTACTTTGGCCAAAACTTGTTCTAATTTTGGACAAAATGAACCCAGACATACACCTACAGTGCTTCCCTAGGTCACCCTGCGAGGTGTTTGCATACCAAGGCTGCATTGCAGGTGCAGTGACAGCAGTTTAACAGCATGCTGCACTTGTGCCACAAACCCCACCCTTCCCTGGAGCTGACTGCTCTGCTGAGAGGCAGCCCTGGGGAGCCTCTGCCCAGGCTGCCATGGCTCAGCCAGGGAAGGCAAAAATCACAGCTGAGACTGCTGAGGGAATGAGACAGACACGCCCTGACTGCCTGGAGGGAAAAACCAACCTCTGGTGAAATGAGACCAAATAAATGGGGAGAATCAGATTCCAGAGGACCTTCAATAGTTAAGATATTCTAAGGTGTATGTGCAACAGAATAGATACGCTGCAATTACAGATGAGCTGAGAAGTACAAATTGACTGCAGATCCTCTCACTGTAAGGGTCCAAGAAAACCAGAGAAAGGAAAAGAAATCCTATAAACTTCATACAAGCATGGTAGGGATTAACAGAGAGACCTGTAAATTCTTGGTCCAAATAACACATTTCTTCAAATGGCCTTTACTAAAAAAAAAAAAAAAAAAAATCCACCAGGAAAAAATATCTGGCAATATTCCCTCACGAAAATTCTCTTCTGTTAATGGAAAGGTGAGGAATCCACAGTGGAATGACTTCACTGGGCTTGCACAGCAAAGGATGCTTCTTTCACTAGGCAGAGCTGGGGCCATAATACATGCCAAAATCGTAATACTGCTTCGAACTGTGTCTCCTGCTCTCTAGTTCCCCAACATGATTTTTTCTAGGCAAATACTGTCTGCTGACCCCTGGTTTAACCTGTCCTTCCCTAACTTGTGCTAGGTTTGAAGGAATGTGGTAGCTGGGAAAGTTGGCATCTCCTTTTCAGCCAAGAGAATGGGAGAAGACATGTTCCACTGCCAGTGGCTCACCGCATTCAGTCTATAGCAAAACTGGTTGAATTTTAGCTCTTAAGTTACCTGGCAAAGTTCTCCATAGCAAAAAGCTCTTGCCCCTGGGATGCTGCTTCTTAGGTAAACTTGTCAAACAGAAATAGCAACTGTCGGCTCCTGTCAGCTACTGAGGAATGTAAGCAAATGTAACCTGAGAGGGCTCGCAATTCCCTGACACACTAATCTGCTCTGGATATTTGGCAATCAGCACCCCCAAGTCATTAGTGAGACTATCTGAGTTCAGCAAAGGCCACAGTCATCAGGTACTTAAGGAAACAGCTGAACCTTTGTTGAGCAATTCACAGCTCAGCATGAGCACGGCATTACAGAGCAGCACACTGGATGGGAAGAAGTGTAATCATCATTGATCAGCAAGTGCAGGAACCAGACCATTAAAAAAATTCTTTAAAACACCCCAAGTCCATCGATACTGAAAGCATCTGTAGTCAAATCTACTTCTTCACCTACAGAGATACTTGTTTGACTAAGGGTTTCAGATCTAGTTAAAGAGAATTCGTTATCAGATCTAGTTAAAGAGAGTTCGTTATCAAAATTATAGAATCTGACTGCACCTGCTTGATGTAAGACACCCATCTGTGCTCATTCTTACAGGAATATACATTAATACTTTTTTTTTTTTCAATAGGCAAGAATTAATCTTACTTTGACAAGAGTTTTTCAGTAAAACATTCAGACAACAGAACTGTGTTCCTTAGCAAGTGAAACAGTTTCTCAACAGGCCCTAATGAAATGAGTGAGGTACAAAATACCCCTTTTGGTTACAAAGTCACACTAGCAAAATGCAGTCACCAAGAGGCATTCCAAAACATATCATAAACATCTTGATTTAAAACCTACAGGGCACGTACAGGGCACTCAGTGTCATATTTCAAACATGACAGTCTTTCAATGTTATTGCACTATGTCTATTTATCTTACTTTTCCGTGAGAATACAAGTTGAAAGCATATGATAAACACTACTTATTATTGGCTGGGCCATATCTTCCATAACTTCTGCATACAGGATTTTTTGAAAAGGAGAAACTGTTCCTTTTAAGAAATACAAGATTCTTCTTTTGCTCAAGCAAGAATCAAATATAGTCTACCTTTGTACTCAGAATTTCCCACACAAAGACAGACTTCAGAAGCCAAGCTTAACCTTGAGTTTGGCTGTTAAGACAGTTTTGATCATCTTTTCACATACCTACCACATGTTCAAGCATCTAAATCTTGAAAAAAAATATAAAAGCTTTATTATCAGAAATAAAAATGTGGTATCACAACCAAAAATTCTTCTTCCTTAAGCCATTCCTCACAGTAAATACTGATACATTCAATGCACTGAAGTAAATGAAATATCCGTGAAATGATGAGGAACAAAGTGGTCCTGACAAACACTCAGATTTCAGGAGTTCCTCTGGCAGAAAAGCCGTGGCAAAGCTTAAACTGCGTTTCCTCAAGAAACCAGAGAATATGATAGAGTCAAGTATACAAACAAGGATTTTATTAGATGTCTATTAAATAGGTGTTGATGGGGATAGGAGTAGATAAAATCAAACAGTGACTTGCTCAACCCTTGAGTGCTAAGCAGCCACGTAGTTTTCTCTCATCTCATCAGTACAAATTCATCACAAAATAAACAACAAGGCTAAACCAGCACAGGCCTGGGCTTTCAGGTCTAGATCAGTAGCATGAATTACTTCATAGCTCAGGGGTGGGGGGAAGATAAGCTGAAGTTTAGATTTAATGCATATGTTTCAAGATGTGCTGTATCAACATCATGCAGCCAGGATTTAAACAAGTCCATAAATACCTAAATCATTTTGTAGACTGCAAAAGACTAAACCAAATGCAAATCAAAGCCATTCATGCACAAAGGTATATGACATTTTAGAGATTTTCAGCCATCCACGAGGTGAGAAACAAGATACTAATTCAGAAAACTCCTCTGAGCCCTGTGGGGAGGAAAGAACATCAGCCCACGTGCATCTCTTCAGAAAAGAGGGGCACCCTTACTAAGGGGTCTGGGAAGAGCCTGTTTGAGGAGGGTCTCTTAGCCACAGACACACAGTGTCCAGAGCAATGACACCCTGTCCTATTACCCAATCTCCAAAGAGCTCTCCTGACTCCACTCCCAATGGGCAAAAGTGAAACCACTTGGTCACATCTCAACCAAGTAAGACCATAGCCTGCTCACAGCTCTGAGCAAAAGTACATGAAATAGCAGGATATGTATATACATTACCCAACTGCTTTGTTATCAAAAGCAGGTAGTATCTTGGAATTCAGAATAACCTTGTTCTGAGGCATAGAGAGGTACTGCTGCTTTTCTTTTTTATGTTGATAGTTGGCTTATTAGATGGGAGGAGATGGCAAGCACACCCTCCTCCCTTAGCAGTCAGGCAAGTATCATTTAAGGTTAAAAGCTTAACATGGATCAGTTTCACGAAGTTATCTGTGATAGTCATTCCCAGACTTTATGGATGGTGATTATTATCATATGAATACCAACTATGCTTAAGTATCCTTAAATAAACTTTTCCAGATAGAGCATTGCACTCAATGGCAAAGCAATTACCAGAAAACACATTAATTTCAGTAAGAGGACACCATAAAAAGTATTCTGTGGTTTTATGCACTTTCTTGGCTTGAGCAGTATTTGCAAAGAATTTATTTTATGGCCTGCCTCTTGGATTTGTAGCTATTGATATAAATCTGTGCTGCATCACTTTCATCTTTCAGTCAAAAACTGTCAGCTCTATTGTCAATGAGAAAAAAGCAACAGGTTGAAAACGTAACTTCATGGATATCAGAGCACCTTGCTGTCACCCAAAGGCAGACACAATATTCCACTTGCATAAATTTTAATCAAAAGAAAAAAAGAAAAAGCCGACAGAAAATGATTTGAAGCACACAGATATACACATCCAATTTCTATCTGCTGTAGCAATGTTACGTGTAATAACAGAGCCCAGTCTAGATCAGACCAGAAATAAATCCTGCATGACTCCTGCCAAGGTCAGATTTGTGCAGTTCTCAGTACTCCTGTGTGCCAGATCCCTCATTTCTCCACCTTTCCTGGTGTCTCTGGTACAGGAGCAGCACACTGGTGCAGCTCCTAGGCACAAAGGCAGTATGGATAACCTAGGTGGTCCTGAAGAGTTAGAGGCAATACATTGCTTCCTATGGAGCAGATTTCTGCTAAAGTACTCGAATATCATAAGAATCTGTTGGGGTATCCCTGGTTGAAGAGGCAGTGCCTCTTTAAGAAAGTGTAGAAACTCTTTGGGGTAGAAATAACTGCCTTTGAAATGAGAACACAACACAGGGCACTTCAGCATTATTTTACCAAGGCTGTAAAGAGCTCTCCCAGGCTCATTTCTGTTAATTGCATCTTTGCAAAGTGCAGCCAAGCAGATGCAGAATGATTACTTTTAATGTGCTACCCAAATGGCTTTGAATGGGTGCAGCTTTCCTCCTTTCCTTATTCCTGCTCCTAGTTCTTTGGCTCCACATGGAGATCTACAGAAACAAATTCTGCACTTGGATTATGCAGATAAAAAGCAGACTTGGAGAAAGATGACAAGTTCTGTCACAGAGTAGCAGTTAAAAAACTACTGCAACACAAACTGGGTTTTAGGTGCTTTTCAGGTAGCTTTTGGACAGAACCTGATAACCAGAATGGAGAAGCTGCATTCAGTGCAAGGATAACCCCAGAGTAAAGTCACATAATCTTTCTCATCAGTGGATGATTAACAGAGGAATTTGGCTCTAATGAAGTCAGCCAGCCCCCAGACTCCACTGGTAAATCCCTTGTCATCTCTCACATTCAGCTCTGACTCATCTGCAACAAACAGTTCAATTCCCAGCCTATTCCTTTTTCCCTCCATTCTTTCTGCAGTAGTTAAAGCACATACTTTGCAAATGCAGTGGAGGGGATTGTGGACTACAGGCACACAATGCATTGGGACTGCAGCAGGAAGAGACACACCTGAGTTAGCTTTGGGGAACTCAAATACCTGTGTCAATGAACGTGATCCAGGCACATACCTCAGTGCTGGCCAACACCTGTAAAGTATTTACACTGCACAGCCGCACTGGGGCTTGGGCCACTGCAGCTCCCTGTCGATCAGCTGCCCTGAGTGAACCCGGCACATCCACACCTGCCACAGCCCCACCTCCGTGAGGTGAGGAAGGGGCTCCTCTCTCTGGGAGCAGCAGCCAGAGCTGAGCTCTGTCTCTGGAAGGGCATCCACTAGAGCAGCTTGCTCAAAGTAGGCAGGTGAGAGTGAAACCCTTCAAATGGGGACAAGGATGGATGGTTACTTTAAACTACTAGGCCCTGAAGCACTCACCAGAATCACAGGCTGGTTCAGGTTGGTAGGACCTTGAGGATCATCCATTTCCACCCTCCTGCCACGTGCAGGGACACCTTCCACTAGAGCAGCTTGCTCAAAGTCCTGTTCAGCCTGGCCTTGAACACTACCAGGGATGGGACTTAATCTGAATGGACTTTAATTGTAAATGACTGTGGCTTTTAGACATCAAAATAAACCCAGAAGCCTGAAAGCTTCTATGCTTTTTCCAGGAAATCAGTTACTTTAACAATAGATGGCATCTTTCCAAGATTTATTGTTACTTCTTAGATGTATATAGCATCAATTAGCCATTAGTTTTCTTCAAGAGATTCTTCTAAAGATTTCTTTTTAAGAAATGTACCTACAAAATTCCTTAAGTTTTTTATTTTAGAAATAATTTCTAAATAATTCCTTCTGTACAGAGTATCTTTTCATCTATAATGTGTGATCAAAAAGTAAAAATTATTATGCAATTTCACTGCCCCATTCAATGAAAAGAAAAATTACTCTACTGTATGTTTGTGTCTAATGAAAAGGTGTATCGTAATTAATGAACCACAAAATAGGAAAAAAATTAACAATGAGCCCTTTTTTGGTGAGAACAATATGAGCATCTTCCAGATCAATTATTTCACACATATTGCCTGAGCAGAATCACCTTATGACTTTCTCACTACCCACACAGACATCACATCTGTGTAACTGAATACATTTTTCTGTATGTTTGTATCAGCCACTGAGTGGCAGCAATTCCTTCATACCTTCATCTGAATTATGAGATGTAGGATAGAAATCTCAAAGGATTCCCAAATCTTAATTCTTTTGTGTTTAGCTGTACAGGCATATAATAACAACTAGTGAAATATCTCATTGCACCTTTCAATTTTTTATCTGCTGAAGTTCCAAAAGTAATGCACTTCATTCTGAAAACCATAAGTCCTTAGAACTTGAATGTATTCAAGCTTACAAAACACAGTAAAACTATGCAGGTCAAAGAAACTGAAAATGCCAGCATTTAATAATTTCTTAAATTAAAGCACATGCCTGAATTTCATTATAAAATTCAAGGTGAGGATAAGAAACATTAAAAAAAATCTAAAACCATGTTTTGCAGCCTTATGTTTGCTTTTCTCCTCAGTATTTGCAGGCTCCCATAGTATTGACTTGGGGTGACTGAAATCTATCAGTCCGAAGATAAACAGCTCATTTTAACATTGCCATTTTCAGGAACTAAAATAAACAGGAAATCCTGCATATACACTTAAAAAAATGCTTATGAATTATTGCTTAACCACTTAAGAAGCACTTCTTCATAGTGTTCTTGCTCAGAAATCTATGCTGGTTATAGCTTCCTATTTGATTAGCACAGTGCTGCATGGCATTATTTGATAGATGGAAAGCTGAAGAGTTTATTTGCTATTACAGTGTTAATAGACTACTGACTGTACAAGTCTGGAGCAAAAAAGATTTAAACACACCACAAGTGTATCAAGGATTTTGACGCTGATTATTTGTAGAGATACTAAACATTGCAGTTGAGGCTTTTAATGAGTCTTTAAAACTAGGTAAAGATCTAGCACTAGAACAGATTCTCCCACACCCATCTGCTCTGCAGAGTCAGTTCTCTCCTTGGACATATCAAGGGATGGGATACAGGGCAATGTCATCCTTGCACATAAGCCTTCTAGGTCCAGATCTTTGCTCTGCTCTGTGCTACTTGGACAATCTAGAAGTGAAGTGGTGCAACAGTCAGAGCCCACAAGTAAATAGATGTCAGATGTAACCACAGAATGCTGTAATCCAATTATTTTAATATTTTATACCCTAATGCACGCAGGGAATTCTCCAGCGAAGAACTGAAAACTGTTTTTTTAATAGATGCACGCCTGGCATGTACGTACACAAAAGCATCAGGCATTCCTGCTCCTTCGTTTCTTACTGTCTGTCGCCATTCAGCTGGAAACCTGACTTTTTAAAAGACTGTGCATTTCATCTGCTCAAACTCACTGTGGCACGGAGACTGAAACAGAGTCGGGGCGGCCGGGTGGGACAAGAAGTTGGTGGTATCAAAGTTGGCATTTCTGCCGGGAGGAAACTCCATGGTTCTGTCAGGGACCGACCCCGGGGATCTCGCCACCTCCTCGCACGGGGCACAGCGCTCTCGGTCCTGCAGCCCCCCAGGCTTTCCCCGCTCCCGGTGGCGCTCGCCCCGCTCCGGAGCAGCCGGTCCGGCCCGCAGCACCCGGGGGCAGCTCGGGCGGGCCGGGGCCGCAGCCCCCTCCCCGCAGCCCAACATGGAGGCGCCGCAGGAG
>VWYP01006744.1:15026-114217 GCA_013400435.1 Pycnonotus jocosus
CGCCCCGCGCTCCGCTCCGCCCCCGGGCGCAGCTGCGGCCACGCTCACCTGCTCCCGCCGCTCCTCCTGCCGCTGCCCCGCCCCGGAGGTGCCGCGCCGGGCGCTGGCTGTCCCTGCTCGGGCTCACCACGGTTCCGTCCCCTCCGTGCTGCCCCACCTCTCCTCTCCCGTGGCGGTGGCCGCGTGTGGGAACGCCCGAGCCCTCAGCGGGAGCCCCGCGCCGGGCCCTGCCCGAGGCTCCGCTCCGCTCCACGCCGGGCTCGGTGCCGTGCCGAGGGAGGGGCTGCGGCCGCGGCAGCCTCTTGTGGTGGTTGGGGTTTGGGAGGTTTTGGTCCGCTGCTCACCCGGACATGCACCGAGGTCTGAGGTGCCGGAGCTCGGAGTGAGCCCTTGCCCGGCACGGAGCTGCGCTCAGGTGTCCTCAGCCTTTATTGCGCTTTTGGTTAAATATTCTTTAGTGACTTAGAAGCCACGGATGTTGTTTTACAGCGGGGCCAAACCTCGCCATTCTATGGTCACTGCCATTGCCTCAGCCAGTTCACCTCAGAGACCTCAGCTTTGGCTGGTGTGCCCGAGGTTGGAGGCCTTCACCGGGTTATTTTGCATCCCAGCCGGGGCTCCCCCAGCCCGTGCTCTGCTCTGAGTGATGGGGCTCGGTTTTTCTTCAAGCGCTGTAAGCGTTTGTGTTAAAATGAGCTACTTTAGGGATGGGCTGCAGCACAGGAATGCGTGAAGTGTAGGAACCAGAGAAAACACCTCCGTATACTTCAAAGCAGACCTTTGTCATCACTTTTTAACTGGCACACGTCGTGTATAATTGCTTTCATGTTTTCATCTTAAATGACCTCATTCGTCAATGACCTCACTGAAAACAGTGACGAAATTCCCAGTATTTTTGTGGTGCTGTGATAACTGGGTGTTTCTCCGGGCAGGTGCCAGACCCTGGTGTGCAGTGGGGGTGTCGGCATTGCAGGGGCTGTGACCCAGCTGTTGCAACAGTTCGTTCTGAAACGCCAAATTCCACTCATTTGATGTCCAGCTTCTTTCCAGAACATTTCACTTGATAGTTATAAGGTAGTGTCAAAGTTCCTCCCTTGTTCTGTCTGACATCATCTTGGAAAGGCTATAATAGATATATAAATCACTCAATAGTTAATTTGTATTTGGAGAGTCTAGTTTGGAGAAACTTATTTCAAAATTGAGAGCTCTAGTAGATATATTGCTAATCACAGTTTGGGTGAAATCAAAGGAACAGAGTCATGTAAAGTAATTTCCTTTCTATTTCTGCTGCAAATGAAACCATGTAGTATTTTATATAGATACATATTCTTATGCATGATTAAGTGTGGGATTTCTTTTTGTTTGGAACATCTAAATAATATTTTTCTGGTTTGGGACAGAATGTCATCTGATTAGCTGTGATGCTGTAATAAATTGTATGAGCACCCTCATTTAAAATTGTGTAGATTGCTGTTATGCTGAAATCTGAAATCTTTATATGCATGAGCAGTTCATGAATGCTGTGTTATAAAAGCAAAACTAAAACTAGTTTGAATGAGAGGAGAAAAAGCAAAAGCTAATTGTGGCAAGGAGTTTTGCTCATTTCAGTATTTCCAGTGAAGTTTGAAAGCAGTGCTTTAAAATATATTTTATTTAATTTCATACTCTTTGGGTATTTAATGGCATGTAAGTGGTCAGAGAAAGTCCATTTTCATTTGTGATCTTACCATATAATGTTGCAGCAAACCATTAGTTAACTACAGCTGCATTTCTATTATTTAGAGCATCACTTTTGTCCAAGTCTTTCTGAAACCAAGAGTCATTTCTCATTTGGACTGTGGGAAATTTTTTAAGACTTAAAGAGCTTTGCCTCTCATGTCTTTGTTCAGTCAATGGGTTCAAGTTGGATTAGGACTGAGTAAGAACGTAAAAATTTGACCCACAGGAAATAAAATGGAGAGTCTTCTCAAATATTAACGTGACTTTAGAAATTTGAGGTCTTTCCTGGTACTTTTACTTTCTTGCTGCCTATTTTCTGTAATTTTTCCTATACCACTCAGCCATGCTAAAGGCATGGAAATGCTCCTACAGTTGGAGAGAGTCTTTCCTTGGAGCAGATTCTAATGCAGCTCAGAAGGTTTATTAACCCATTTTATGCATAGTGGATTTGAGAGGGGGACAAAAATCTGTTCTTAGTGAACATCCTCTAGCAGAACTCTGTCAGCTTCTAAGTAAATAATAAGAAATGCTGGATTTCATAGTGGTTACAGAGTATTGGAAAGGAAAAGGGCATTACTGCCTCTGATCCATTTTTCTGAAATGTGTCTTTGGATATTTCGTAAAAAGAAAACAATCTCGAGCTGAGTTGAAACATCTCATCTTTTTGGTAGCTGGATAGACATGCCAATAATTCCCAATCCCATGGTAAATTGCTGTTTTGTTCCAAAAGACCTCCTGGGAGAAGATGAACTACAATGGGGCCTCCCACAACTGGATTTTCTCTTGTATTTTCACATACAGAAATCCTACTTTGCCTGGGGCCACCTAATTTTTGCCATATGACAGGGTGATGTGACTTTGAATATGCACATTAGAAACAAAAGTTAGAGATAAAACTTTCTGCAGCAAATATATGCAAAAATTTTCTAGTGGAAATTATGAACTAGTTCTCTGAAGATTTCTGAGGCAGACTGGTGCAAAATCACTTTCAACAAGTGTGTATATAACCTATTGTGAGCTGATAGACTGTATCTACACTACCCGTTACCTTCAACAAACAAACCTGGTTTTAATCCTGATGGCAGATACTTCATTTATGCAAAGATAGCGACTTTTGCAAAAAATGTAATTTCAAAACAGAAAAGTCAGAAAAAATCAAAAAACCTCAGAACAGTCATGGCTGTTGCTGCCATTTTTTTTCACAGGTCTGCTTTGTAGCAGGGCTTCATTGGTCTCTCAGTCCCAAGCCTAACCACCGAATGCCTGCTCTCATTTCCTCTTTTCTGAGAGTAGTTGAAGGTGTGAAGAATCTGGTCGTGATAGGAGTTTCCACCCATTGGCTTCTACTTGAGTCTGTGGTCTATTGTGTAGATTTGCTTTTTGAAGTGTTTTGAGCATTGTTCATTGTCTTCAGCTTTGCCTTAAGGTTGGGGTGAGAGGCTTGTCTTCTCTGTCAGGCTTTTCCACCAGGTTTTCATGCTTTTCTTTGTGAAGGACATGAGCTCTTTATGGATTAGCAATGACAGATACTGAATTTGGTCATGTGAAGGTCTGGTTGCCATAAACATTTGGACTGCTGTCCAAGTGAAACAGGAATCAGGCTGCCTTCCCTGAAGTCTTGTAACTTCAGAGATTCTTTTGATAACGACATACATGAATTTCTACTGCTTAGCTTTTTCAGTATTTGATACTGAATAAGGAAGAGTTTTTTCTTTGTGTTGGTCTGCTTGCCATTTTTTTCTAACTTGGAGCTGTGTTGTGCTTTCCTACTTTGTCAGGGTTTGCTTCTCTGGGTGTTGCCTGTGCAGAGCTGTAATTGAGGAAGGAGCACTATCTGCAGGGGAGAGACTGTGGTGGGCACTACACCTAGGAGAAATTATCATCTCTGGCCTTAATTTACTGTGTTTTAGAACTTGAAGGTGAGTAATGTTCCATGCCTAGCAGAGTTTAGGTGGAATGATGAGTTTATTTATTTTTTTTTTTCCTGGAGGATGAGATGTAGAAGTTAGTTGGCTGTGCCAGGGAAGATCCTGGTGTCAGGTGCAATCACGTGAATTTCTACATGTTTGTATAACTAAGTTACTGCAGAAGCCTTTTTGTTATCAGATAAGAGTCTTCAGAATTTGAGATGAAAATGAGATATGCTTATGTCCCAACCACTCCACAGTTCTGCTCATTTGAAGGAACTTTTATATATGATTCATTTTTAAACCAGACAAGTAGTTTCCTGACAGTTTTGCTGAGATGCCCTTTTAAAGCATTGTCAATTCTTGTGATGTTTGGTGCTTTGAAAGCCTGACTTCCTTGAAGTAATTGCATTAAAATCTTAGGCTTTTTTTTTTCTTTCTTAAATAAAACCTATTTTTCATGTTTGTATAGAAGGTACATGCACATGTCATCTTGGAGTTCCTAAAAGATTGAAAATCTGGCCTACATATAAGAGGAACCAAAAATCTCTCAAAGTTTTACAAATGCTCCCATGCTGCCTTCTATTGTTGAGGGTAGAAGACTGAGCCCTGCATTTTGAACTTTTGAGACTGTAGTTGGTTTTTCAGACGAATTGAAATTTTAAAAAGGGTTTTTTTACTGCCTACACCCCCTTACATTTGATTTCAACACGCCAGCTGCCAGTGTTGATTCTGAGCAATGTGAGTGTTCTACTTCCCCTTCTGACAGCTTTTCTTTGCAGTTGATATAGATGGGAGAACAAGGAAGTATATGTATTGATGCAATTTTCTTGCTCACCACAGTCCTATTCATTGTTGGTTTTATTTTCATCTGAATACTGGAGAAAACCGTGCTGTGAAAGAACACAAGCAATGTTTTCTGAATTCTTGGTTGGTTTTTCAGCTCTTTTGAACAAAAATTGATTTTTGGTGTTAATTTAAGGTTCAGGAGTTTAGGATTCTGTTTGTGCAAACAACAGAGGCAGTATAGAGGGATGCAGTTCACACTGTGGTGTTCTCAGTCAGGCAGGGAGGGATTTTATTTTTTCTTTCCCAAATCCCTTTTGATTTGCAGCTGGAAGTTGTCTCATCAATCAACAAGAACAAGCTAGAGACCGTCAAGTCAGTGAATTTAGACCACCACAGGACATCAGCTTGTAGCACCATATGCTTTTGCTGCTCACCTGGGAGGGATTGAGAACCTCTTCAGCTACCTGAGGCAACACAGGTGGCTTCTGCTTTAAGAGTGATGTCTCAAGGGTGTCAGATATCAAAAGCTCCAAGGCTGAGGAAATTCTGTCAGATTCTGTTATCTGATGAGATGGTAAGATGTTAAGATAATAGAGGCTTTGTTTTGGTTTTAACCCTATCTCCTTAGTGGATATTTTTAGGGACTAGAGTTGCTGCATTCCTTTAAGGAATGAAAAGAGGAGGTTAAGGGCTGCTGGTCAGGCTGCTGCTCTGGTGAGTGTGGCTGTTCTCCACTCTCTGCCCCTGCCATGATTCCTCCCCATCTCAGCAGGGAGAGGCAGCTCTGTCCTGTTGTCCCCTCAGTGAAGGAGCAGGACATGCCATGCACAGCAACAAGAGCTGTGGAACGTGCACCACCCACCCCGTCACTGGGACAAAGAGCCAGTGTGATTTTTACAGATTATTGTCAGACGCTCAGAAGTATTAACTAGAGGTTTTCTTTTCATTAGTGTAAATGGTTATCAAAAAATGCAAACTGCAACGACATTGGTGCATGGGATTGGGTTTTATTGTCTTAAAATGCTTCAGCTATACTGTGAAACTGTCAAACAATAACATGGATCAGTCCCACGCTGTGACTGGAACAAGGCTTTCTTTGCAGAAAGAAAAATATGTCCTGTTGTGACCTGGTGTGAGGGTAGGGGAGTACTTGAATCCTTATTTCATTCATCAGTTGTATCATTTTAAAGCACAAGTTGGCCACTGCAAATGAACAACTTTTGGCAGCTAGTACCACTAACATTTAATTCTCAAGTATTCATTTCTGCTTAGGCTGTGGGCTTGGGTGTTTTCCCTTGTTCAAGTAATGATTAATAATGCTGTAGTCATGTCTTTCAAGCTGTCCATCTTAACCAATCTTCTTGCCTGTACTAGGGCACATATTATTTAGACCATTATTATGTCGTGATAGTAATTTAGTAGGATTTGTATTTACAAATACAAATTTTTGTTGTAAACATACAGCCATTGCTGCTATCACAAGCCAAACACGGTATCAGTGAAACAAGATACTGTGCAAAATCAATCCTAGCAAACCTTTAAAATGAAAGCAAACATCAATAATGAAACTGCAGACTGTGTGTGTTTGCACAGGAGCAGGGTGGAGGATTGAGGTCACCTGCCCCAGGCACGTCGCAGTTTTGGTGAACCACCAGGGGAGAGTTTGATGAAGTTGATATTTGGAGTCATGACACAGATGTTGAGTCAAGAGACCTCAGAGGGAGATGTCAACACAGCTCTCCTCCCCACACTGCATGTGGTTGAGAGATAATGTTTGGGGGAAATAGCTCTGCCTTGGGCTTGCCAAATAATGGGCGAGCCAAACTCCCATTTCTTGTGCACATTTGCTGCTATTGGTAGCAAGGTGAAGGAAGGATTTGATGTTGCTGTTAAAATCTGGTAAAATGATAGACACTGAGAATATTTACTCCACTTTTTAGCAATAGGCTAAAAATCGATTATTTCCCTGAGGACTTAGCTGTATAAACATAAACTGAAGCTGCTGTCAACAGAGTTGGAAAGTCCAAGTGCAGCAGAGCTACATTGCAAACGTGTCTGAAGACAGGATTTGTTGTTAGAGATACTAGAGCCAGTATTCCAGACATATTTCTTGAGTAAATTCAGCTATTTTTACCTCTTTGCAACTGAGGCATTAATTTTACTCAGCGGTCTGTCTCTTGTCAAAAAAAGTTAATTTTAAGGGAGTTAAAATTCTATTCAAAAGAGGCTGTAGAGTTGCTGGGTCTTGATGCCAGTATGGTGTCTTGTGTCTGCTGAATTCTGGAGCATGGCCTTGCTCTGCTACACTTGGGAACTTTATGGGGTCAAAGCCAGATTTCTGCTTCCTGTTGATCTGACTCTATATGTCTTTGAACTACTTTTAAATACATGCAGTTTAGGTCAGTTGGTCTGTGTTTCCTTTTATTTTTGTAAGCAAATTATTTTCTGTGTAATTAAATCTCCTGGAATTCACATCTCATTATAGATAATTGAATAGTTAATGATTTACATATTTTATGTTCTACAGCATACCTGAATAAATGATCATTCAAGCCTGGATGATCTACAACACACCTGAATGTATAGGAAGTTTTAGTAGGCTTAGTGTCCTAGATCTCCATAGAATTTTTCTTCCAGTCAGGCTGGTACTGAATATGATTCACTGCATGTCATTCTCATGATTAAAAAGATGCCTGTGGGGTTTTTTTGTGACAGAAAGGTAAATGGAAGAACAATTTAGATGATCAAATATTAACTAGCTGCCTTCTCATGCTGTCCATACAGTAAATTCTATTGCTAAGGTCAGAGAGATTTTTGTTTTTCTTTATTGGTCACATTCTTCCAATGGCTTTGACTTGCTTGAAGATTAGAACATAACTTTTAGAGGGACAGGTTTGCCATGTTTCCAACTACTTTTACTGAGCAAAATTTTTAAGGCTGTGTTTGGAGGCAGTTTCTTTTAACATTTCTTCACTTTTGTTTATGGGAAAGTGTGTTCTACATGCAGGTTTAGAACTGTGAGGAAGCTTTTATGAGCTGGTTATGCAGAGGATGGCATAATAGTGGTATAAATCATTTGGAGGAAGAAGAGGTGAGAGAAGAGGTAATAGTTCCCTTGTGGTTATCCAAACCTTGTTTCCAGGTAGGCCTAGAGTAGAAGAGGAGAAGTCATTCCTCTTGTTAAATAAGTTTTTTAGGTTAAGTTAAATTAGTTTTTTACCTGTTCAAGCTTTTAGGAAAAAGTATAGGTTCAGACAAGACTTTGGAGCAATTTAGGATTTCAGAACAACTGTTTATTTTCTGTTAATGATTTTATATTCTCCTCCTCCTCAGAATATGCCTGTTGTATTTCCTCCTTTGTAGCAGCAGGGCAAACTCAGGCTGAGTGAAGACTTCATAGACTTTAAGTGTAGATGAATGCACTCTATAGAAAAGTAGTGTCAGTAGTGGTGCAAAAGCAAAAAATTAAATTAGGGATGTGTCTGTATCAAATCCATGGGTTTACAACTGTCCTTTAGGGATCAAAATCTTGATGTACAGTTTTAGTTTTTATATATCTAGGGAAAAACCCCCACTGAATTGCAAAGACCTAATGTAATTTTTCAATTTCCTTTTCAGAATTTGTGGGACCATGCTTCCTAAACATACAGATATTTTAAATGGTTCTTCCCTAGGCTTCTTCAGAAAGCAAGGTTCTTTTACCATCAATTCAGAGCACCTGACCCAGATTCCTGTTCTGAGTTGCCCTATGGAGGACGGTTTTGTTTTGCATTAACTACAGGAAAATTTTGTTGGTTAAAGCAAATGCTTAGAATGTCTCATGTGGAAAAAATCCCCTCTATTTTATTTCTCTAACTACACTGACTTGAATAGTTTGATAACAAATATGTATAATACCAGTTTCATTCAACTTACTTGAGAGCAGACAGAAAGTCTGAGCAGAGCCTTTTCTGTGTGCACAACTCCTGCGTGGCAGAACTCGGAGGTGGAGGTGAGGTGATTCTCATCTTGTGTAGGAGCTGTTTTCTGTTGTGGGTACTTCACCAACTTAAGTCTGACTTAATCACTTGGCTGCCAAGCAAAATGAAAAACTGCTAAATATCTGCCCACTATCTGCATGGTTCTTAGCACAGTGGGGACAGACTTAGCAGCTCACAGCTGCTGAAACAGGGAGTCATATCACCCCCATCTCCTCGTTCCTGTCTTCCTGCCTACGTGTTCTCACTGAGCACCCTGTGCCAGCTTTGATGCTTGCTGGAATGCTTCAGGCTTTGATTTTACTCTTGAAATATCAGCAAGGTATGCCAGGGAAAAAACCCAAACCAACACATCCAACTCCCCCAAATATAGTCTTTTATTGAATAACTTTTATTGACTTAATAATGGATTTCTGTGCTTGAGAGATGTGGGATAAATGGGCAACACAAAAGGAGGGCAGCAAAAGTTGTTTTGGCAGCTGGAGTTGTTGTGATCATTCTGGCATGTAGGAAAGAGCCTAACCCATGATGATTTTATCAAACTGGGTTTCAGTCACACATGCAGCTCAAAGGGTTAAATTGCATTTGGCCCATTACTTTTTGAACACCTGCAAATATGCCTGAGTTTTAAGTGTGATGTTTGTGAGTGCTAAAGTAGAGCAATGCATGTTCTCACATACCCTGCAATGCCTTCTTTGAAGTTAAATGCACTCGTGTGTGGGTCTCTCAGCTCCACAAAGGGCTGACTGCTCCATTTCATTCATCCAGCTGTAAACACCAAACTGATCTTAGATACTAAATGTTTTCAGGATCCAGCTTGTGTTTCCCATGAACTGAGTTCTGACTCCAGGTGGGTGGAGATAGGAGGAAGAAAGGATTTCGGTGTGTTCTTCCCCTTCAGAAACATTCAAGTATTGAATTAAAAAAAAAATAATTCAGGAAATGATGGCATTCACCTTGTATCTCATATTGAAAAGATTTTATTCCTTGAATCCTAATTCTTGTATTGGCTGTAACAAGAATTCACCTTTTTAAACTGAGGACTTCTTTGGTAGGCTTGTGATGTTGCAGAGAATTATGGAATTATAGTAACACAGCAAAAAGCTTCAATGTCATCCTAATCTGAACTGAAACCTATTTTGTTTCCAGGAAAAAATAAATAAATGGAGACTCAAGCCCTGGGGTCTGCTCCCAGGCAGAGTCATATGCTTCCAACTGGCTGTGTTTACACATTGGTCCAAAATTTCCAGCTTGGAATTATCTCTTCCTTGCTTTCTCATTTTCTCCTCTGAGACTTTTCCTACTGGTTTTGTCTTCTTGGGAGTATCCTTCTGTTGGACATTCCTTCTGCTGTTATTGTTTGGATGCATTTGTGTTCTTCTTCCCTTTTTTCCTTGTCTTTTCCTTTTACTCTTCTTTTTTCCTCTTTTTACAGGTATTTCTGGATATACAGAATACCTTTAGCTTTAGCCCAGATTCTGGTGGACAAATGATCACAAGGGAAACGTGCAGATGGCTTAAACAGATGTTTCTGTCAAAGTCAAAATATTTAACTCCTGAATTCCTGCTAGACTGCCTGTGATGAACACTGCCAGAATGGTGCCAGGGATTTGTGTGGCTCCTTTTCACATTGCATTACTTTAACTGCCACCTGTGAGCTTTCAGGAGAAACGAAGGCTGCTGAGAAAAGCTTATATTATTTTCATTGCCATGTTAATCTGGAAGTCAGTAAAGATCTGTGCTTGTGCCAAAATGAGAGAACTGTTTTGAACTGGAAGAAGGAATCCATCCTGAGTTTCTCTCTAGCAAGGCCTGGGTGAGTTTAATTTTAATCAACATATCACTGTTGGTTTGGTTTTGAGTTTGTTTCTGGAGTTTTTTGTTTTTGGGCGTTTTTAAAGATGGGCTTTTTTTCCTCTGTGCCAAAAACTGAAGATGAAATGTCAAGATATTCAGAGAAAAAGTTGTGTGTGCTCTGGGGAATATTATTTGAATATAAATATATCCTTTATGCAAGTTGTTTTTCATATTTTCTAATACTGTGATATTTAAATCTAATTACTTTTCTTAAAATTGTCATTTGGATTATGAATCCTTTATTTAATCAGGGAAGATGTACAAATAATTAGTAACTGACAAAATATCCTAATAAAAATAGAAGCACATGAGTACAGTCATCGTGAGCTGAAAGTGCAATGAATATGACTGATTTTTAGCAAGTGAGTTCCTTGTAAGTGCCTTTCAAGTTCTGGAAAATGTACAATTTCAGAGTTCAGATGCTTTAATAAGAAACAACTTAAATACTTGAGTGAACTAATCCGTAGGCACAACAGAAACTTGATGGTATAGTAGGTGGCAAGATTCATTTATGATAAGTTATGATGGAATTTCCCTGGAACTATATATTCCACCTACTTGAACTCACATTAATTCAAAAGACTGGCAATGTGCAGCAAATGCCAAGACATAAAAAAATTGGCACGTTATTGTAAAACATGGGAGTAAGTATATGCCTAAGCCACTGCCTGGAGCTCTTGGGATTTCTGGTGTACCTTGTGGTCTCTATATGTTGAACTTGTGGCTCACATTTAAACCTTTGTATTTGTCCAGAGCACTGAGCCTGTGTGTTTTAATTCAGAGCATGGGGTCTGCACAGGGCAGGAAGTGCTGCATATCCTTCTTGAGATGAAGTCATGTTTGTTGTATCCAATAACTGCGGTGATGTGTTGGAGATTTTCAGAACCTCTTTTCTTTCTGTTTATTTTGCAATTATAGATAGGCAGAAATTCTGGAAACATTCCAAGTTATTGGCATATTAAAGGGGCAGGGTTGGTTTTAGTGAATAACATTTGGTTTGGGCCACTTTGAACAAATTTCCTGTTCTTAATGGAATTTTAGTGCAGTGTTGTTCTACTCGAGGCAATCTGACTGATAGCTCTTCCAGCTTTTAAATGTCTCTGCAGAGCAAGGGTTGAGGGACACTTATTTGGGCATCAGGAATAATTATCATGTTAATCCCCTTTTAAATACTAGTAATTCTAGTTTTGGTGAAATTAGTCACGTGCATTTTGGTTCAAGCAATTGAAAAAAATCAGTAAATTTTGTCCTTCCAGGTAGTGAATTGCTGCCTGGAAATGTGCTCTTCTTTCTTCTTTATAGCTTTATTAAAAGACAGTTCTAAAAATACTTCATTGAAGATAGTTCAGGAAAATAAAAACATTTAATTTTTTTTTAAAAACCCCAAAAACCCAAACCCGCAACAAAAAGAAAAAACCTAAAGAAACTCTGGGATAAAACTTTTTTTCCCACTTGACAACGTACAATTACAATTTTTTGTCTTAACTTGTCTTGTGAGTGATGAAGAGTCATTCCAGATCATTTTGCTTTTCTTGTTTTTTGTGAGTACAAAGCTGTTGTTCAGATCTTGGAAATATCATGTGGGCTATAAGTCTTTCCTCAAATTTCAGTAGCAGGTACATTTTTCTGAGAAACTGGATGAATCAGTCATATTGAAATATGCCATGTAAATGTTAATACAGCTGATAAACTTAGGTGACATCTACAGTATAGTATTGAGAAGAGAAACTAATGTAGATGCATAAATCTACTTTGCAGAGAGTCTTCAAATTGTTATTTTTAAGAACTCATTATCCTACAGCACAGAGGCAGCCCAATCTTATGGAGATATCTATTGAAAATCTGCCTTATTTCCAGGTACGTGTGAATGAGCACGAATGATTGTTCTGACTGGCAGGTGTGGGTGTTTAAAGCAGTCTATCATTTCCCCAGTTTCAAGTTTCACTCTGCAAGGCGCTGAAAGTTTCTCTGTGATCCAGAGAAGCAGGAAAGCTGCCTGCCTGAGGCCAGTGCAGCTCTGAACTGGGCACCACTTTTTGTTTTGCTTGACGATTCTGATTGATGTGCGTGGCTGCTGTCAAGGCAGTTTAATTGTCATCTTCCTGGCATAAGCTGGTAGAAAGGATTTTCTTAGTTGTCATAGGGAAGAGATTGAAAAGGTTGTGCTCCTCTTTTCTTGATTCTCCAGCTCAATGTGCCGTTACCACAGCAATGAGGAAGTGGTCCCGTTTGGTGAAGGTGGTGGGAGTTTTTATCTGAGCATTTATTGGTGGGGGAGGGTGGGATTGTGGGGAGAGTGTCACATCAGTGACAGAATAGTGGTGCAGCTCAAATGTTGAGAGGAGTTGTTTGTACTGTTACCCCCAGAGACTGGCTGTGTCTAATACACCCACATCAAGCCTCAACCCTCTCTCCTAAAGAATATTTTTCCCAGAGTCAAAACCCAATAGATCTAAATATGTGTTTCTCACCATTCTGGCTTTGGTAGGATCATTAAGACTGTTAATTAACTTGACCAGAGTAGCAGTTTAGCTGGTATTCTTGTGCTGGTTTCTTACCAGCTAGTCTTCATATGACATTTCTGCCATGTTCTATAGAAATTTTTGGTACTTCAGAACATGCTTGAGAGAAGCAGCACATTGTTCTTTGTGATTTGTGTTTTATTTAACACTGCAGATGAGGAAGGTGCTGGTTCGTACCACTGTTGTGTCTGATTTAGGAGAAATCTTCTGCTGTGATCCCAGGGAAATGGAATGTGCTCTAAAGGATGAGCTGTTTGGAGACCAGGAGAGCTGTTATGTCATCACTTGCTTGTAAGATGAAAATCATACAGCTACCTGTTGTTTTAAGTGCATTGCTGTCTCCAGAGGAAATCTTTCCTTAATGTTATATATTAATAGGCTGAGTTCAGCTGCAGGGCAAGCAGAACGAACTGCAAAGATAAAGAAACCCCGCCCGAGTCTGTGATGGCTGAAATTGCTCCAGTTTGGGGCTGCTGCTGTTGGGAAGGGTTCACCCACAGAGCCCAGGCTTGCAGGATGTGCTGTGTCTGGTTTCCAATAAACTTGCTTTTCAGACTACCTTAATGCATATGGGGGATCTTTGCATATATAACATAAAATAATTTAACATTTTCTGATTATATTTTCACTAAAGGGATTACATGTATTTTTAGTTGTTATAATCTGCTTTTATTAGTGAAATCTGTTAAGTGCTGTAGGGTGCAGGAATGGAGAAGGTACTCAGGTCTCTGCACTCCTGTGGCTTTGTCCTCAGCTTATTACTAATAAATGATTTGTCACTTATAACTTTGGCAATTTCAAACTATGTCCTGGACTGCTTACTGTCCAAAAAAAGAATTCTGATGAAATTCAGTTGGTGTTAGGTGGGGTCCTGAAATACCAGGGTTCCCAGGCTTGAAATCCAGCAGCTACATGATACAGGAGAGAGTTTGGAAAGCACACCTTTAAGGAAGGGCTGCTACCACTATGTCAGTGTTTAAACCCCATTTTTGACAACATTGCAGAGCACTCAGGTGAAGAGCTCAAAGTCAGTGCTCAGGTTTAGCTTTGAGGGTCATCATTCCTCAGTGAGGAACGAAACCCTTCTACAGTGGGGGAAACCAGGGTAAGAGCAGCAGTGCACTCTGTCACTGTCCAATTCTGTAAACTTCACTTCCAAGTGTTGGAATCTTGAGTAACTTACTAAGCTTTGGTGTTTTGTTAGCTCAGGCATAGGTGAAGTTCAGGTAAGGAACTTCAGATGCAAAATCATTCATGCAGAGAGTCCCCTGGGGATTTGGAGGAATGAAGTTCTTGGCAGGGGCAAACACCGTCTTTAGACAAAAGGTCACATGTTAGTGACCTCCTTTTGTTGTTTATTTGCATTATAAGTGAAATATCTAAAATTAGATGCTTTCCAGAAAATGAGCTAAACCAGCAGTGCTCAGGTATTACAATCCATTTGGTGCTTTCATCCACAAGGAAGTTGGATGGCAAATGGAAACAGTGCAGAGTTCAGTTCCATGGCTCTTGAAGTTTGTTTACTCTGTCAGGAGCTGGTGCTTGTCCGGGGTGTCAGGTTTCATCCCTTGGCTTGTAGCTTTACAAATCATCAATTGCAAAATCAGATTGACATCCATCATGAAGCAGAGGATGCTTATCTTTGTCTCACGGACTGATTTTGGCTTAAAATTCTGCTGTTTCTGAGAAGGGAAAGCTGCCTTGTGTAGTTGTTGAAAACGTAACTGCAGGAGGGGAGAAAACCCCAAACAACAAAACACCAAACCCCAAGCAACAGAAAGCCAAACCAGCCACAAGGGTTGTCTTTGGCAGCAGAAATGTAATAGAAGGAATTGTATTTGTGGCCCATTTAAAGAACATCAAAGCAGTTAGATAGATGTCTTGAGATAACTCGTCCTTGTGAGATGGAAATGTTAATGATTCATGAGACTGAATCTCATTTAAATGTGAAAATCCTTTTGCATCGATATTATTGTGCTTCCTTTCCTTGTCCTGTGTTCTTTACCAAACTTTTCATGATTCTGTTACTGTTTTAGAGTTTTTTTTCCTTAGTTATTGAACAAAGTTTGGGAGAATAGGATAAAATACTTTCCTTTAGTCAGTTTGCAAAAGTCGTTGGAATATTAATCTTCTTAGAGTAGAGCTCAGAAGAGAGGAAAGGAATGAATTGCTCCTTCTTGTGCTCAGGGCGTGTTTTATGTGCCCTTGTGCCTCAGGCCTTCCACTTGTGATCAGCTGCTGCTGTCTGAGACGCTTTCCTGAGTAGATCAAGTAACCCCCAAACCTCATAAACAGTCTCCTTGCTCCCTAATTAACAAGAAATGCTACTGTTTTCCTAATCCTGTTATGTTCTTTGCAGAGTACACTTAGTTTCCCAACCACTCATGTGGACCCTTTCATTTTCCATTTGTGCCTTACTGTAAGCACAAGAAATACATTTGAAATAGCAAAGGGGGAAAAAAAAAGTGCTTAATGATGTTACATTCAAACTTAGTGAGCCTTAAGAGATGAGTGGCAGGTCATATTTTCATTGTGTGATTCTTCCCTGTGGTATTTGGATCTTGCCAAATGACTGAAAGTTCTGCTTGAAACAGGCATAATATCACAGATGATGTTTTTACCATTCAAATTATTAGAAACCAAGACTGGAACAAAATTATCTTTTAAAAAAAGATATGAAAAGCAGGGAGTTCTTTATTTTCTGAATCTTTGGAGTGTGTTTGCCTCAACTTTTATCCTGCAGATGTGTTAGCTAGAAAGTTTTTGTGACATTCTCTTGTGATCATTTGAATTTTGCACCTAAGTTTTTGGGAGAACAAAATCTGTGGCTGTTTTTGGTCTTTCCTGTAGCTGTTCCTGAAACAAGCTCTTTTCACCCAATCCTGTGTAAATTGAAATCCTATGACTTGGAAAGATGTGACAACTGTAAGGGGGCAGGAAAGCAGAATGTGTGGCTGAGTTATGCAGATATTGAATGGCATGCAGTGGGCATATTAATATTACAGCTTCTGGAATTGGAAATGAAAATCTCTTTAGAAGAGGCTCACACAAATAAAAAGGGAAGGATGCCCTTTGATAAGAGTACAGATGATTGACCATAATGGGTGAGGGATGAAAGTGAGAATTAAAGTTTGCATCAATATCTTCATAATGGCGTAGAGAGAGAGTTGGGATAAATCTACAGACCAGGGCAGAGAAAATCAAGCTCAAGCCAGAATTATCTGAAAGTCCCTTTATGGCCCTTAATGGTTTTTGCTGGTTGGATATCTGAAATGCTTCTTCCAGGCAAGGAAGTAATTTCTTTCAAGGGCAAAAATTTTAAAACTCAGAATATTCTGCAGTAACATCACAGGGTTGGACATCACTAATGCAAATCATTGGGTCTTTTACATGGAAAGGCTTTCAAAAGGATCTAAGATTCCTTTTTTTCTTTTCATTACCTGTGATCTGTCCATGTGCTTACTTTAGAATCCTTAGTACTGGAAGTGCAGCTCTAGGATTCTTCAAGAATAAATTGAGTGTGAATGATGGATATTTCTCATACTTATATTTAAAAGATAAAGGTTTGGAATAACAAAAGCTTTCTTTTTTCTAAGTGTTGCCTAGACGAAATTTACTTAATGTTACACAAATATCTAGTGAGTCACAAAAAATCTCATTTCTTCTCACTCATACACTTTTCAAAGAAGATTAAAATATTCTTTTATAGTCCTTCACTTGCTACAGAATATGCCAGAAATGTTTGATTAGCCCAGTGATTATAAAAAGCAATGTTTTCATCTGGTTTCTATATCTTATTGAAGCAGAAGTCAGTAGGGAAATTATTTATTCTTTCCTCTCAGTGTTGAGAGTTGGCAGGAATGCTCTGTGAACTTCAGTCAGATTAAAATTAATAACTATATTTTCTGTATTCCATCTGGCTAAATTGCCATGAAAGTTTTGTATTTTCTTCAGTTCCAGTGCATAGACACCCTTGTTCAAGATAATTAATGTATTCGATTAGAAGTGTTTAATTTTAATGAAAATAATTCAGTGGCATTGAAAATTACTTTTAATTATTGTTGTAAAAACTTAGTAGCAAGATGTTGTGGCCAAATGGAGGTTTCCTAATGTAGGAAAGTGGAGGTAGAGCTCTGTACAGTGCAATGGACCAGAGACCAAAATGTAGATTTAAGGGGCTGAAGGTGATGGAGGAGTTTTAGTGATGGTATGACAGTTCCATCCTTTGATTTCAACAATGCAGAGCAACTGCTTCTAAAAACCACTATGGCTGTAAAGAGGTCAAGTGCTGAGCCAAAGGGAAGAACCACTGAGTGAAGAAAAACCCACATATTTTAGTCTAATATGTAGAGGATGCTCACAAGCGTGAGCTAAAGACACAGTTATGGCAATTGGGATTAGAGTCCTCTGATGGTTTCACAGTAAATAGGATAAAATAATGCAAATTACATACCAGCATTGCTCACAGATAACTGAGCAGTGTCACTGTCCTGATTCTCCTTTCTTGTGGTTTCACTGGGGTGAATCCTTCTGTGGCCAGCTTCAATATTTCTACAGCAATTTTCTTTCTGCTACAGGGACCATGAACTGTCCTCTACACCAGGAGTGAAACAGACCCCCCTGTCTTCCTCAAAGTGCATTGAAAACCTTTTAAGGTGCAAGTCAATATACCTTGAGCAGTTAAATTTATATTATCTGGATGTAAGTTTTCTTTATCAGCAGAATAAGTTTTTTGTAATTTCCAAAAACTTGAGAGTACACTAATGGGAACACACAAATAATGTTATAATGCACATACTAGGCAAACTATTCTAGCCATGTATGTTCATAAATGCATTATTATGTATCAAATAAATAATTGTGAAAGTAATTTATCACTCTGTATGTCAACAGTCAAAAGACTGGATTTAGAGGACACTGTCATTTCATGCTGTTAACATAATACTTAATTTTGAGGAGTATTTGATTTCCCATCATTGTTGCTTTAATCAGCTTCTGGAACAAAAACTGATTTAAAATATCTCAAGCTATATGAAAGAGGAAAGTCCCAAACAAAATACCTGTCAGACAGAGTTTCCTAACTTCCTTGTTTGTCTGACAGTGATTCAGTCTGGTTAATGCTGACTCAGGTGTAAATTTATTTTTTTATTTTTTCTTTTTTAACGTTCCTGGTTTCATGTGGATACTCCCATTGACCTGATTCTTCTGGTAGGGGATTTTCATACTGTGACTCAGGAGCAATGCAAGCAATGTGACAACTACAGGAAAACACCTGTTAGTATCAGGTAAGTTGTTATTTACATTTTGTTTATTCCTTCAGCTGAGAAATCTGGAAGATTTGCCAAATGTTAAACCTTGCAAGCCTTAAATCTTCCTCTCACCTGAGAAACAGTCATGCCACCTTTGATGGAGCACATTCTGAAATGAGGAATATTCAGAGACCTGACCTGAGGTGAGGAACAAATCATGCAGGTGAATGCTCACACTGGGCAGCAGCTTCATACCTGCAGCGTTTCTGGTTGTGTCCAGAGTGCTCTGGCCATGCACACTGCAGCCACGTCCTTGTGCCTGAGCAAGAGCTGGCACAGCCCCAACAACTTGGCAATTCACACCTCTCGAATCTCTGTGAGACTTCTTTATGCCCTTCTCTTCCTTTGCACTGTACAAGAAAATGTCTTTTCTTGGCCCTGCTGCTGGCTGATTCAGGCTGCTGTTGATACCCCGGTGGTGCTGCAGTGGCCCTCACTAGTGGCCAGCAAAGTGGCACCAGTGCCATCATTCAGACAGAAGAGGTTTTTCCCACATCAGGTTAAAAGTCTTATTTGGTATTTCATCAAAGAATTCCTGGCCAGCTCAGCTCTTGTCTTGGTTTGAAAGACAGGTGTCTGCTAGGGAAGGCAGGAGCCTCCCTNGCGGGGCCACAGCGCAGCAAAGACCCGGAGAGGCAGCGGGGGCGGGACAGCGGCAGCCCCACTCCAGCAGGGCAGGAAAAGGCGAGCTCGGGATTCCCGGGCACACGAGCAGAGGGTGGCAGATCCCTGGGACTGGGCTCCAGTGGTGACAGTGAATTCTCCCCTGACCCTGCTCCTTCCAATGCCGAGAGTGAGAGAGAGCAGCTGACTCCAGTCCTGTCCTCTACCTGCCCCCAAAACTCTCGGGATCTTCCCCCTCGGAGAGAAACTCCCAGAGACAAAAGAAGTGTAGCCAGGTGCTACATACCCTTCTGACTTTGGCCACTTCTTTTGCTTAAGTACCCAGTAGTTTCCTAGCAACTTATGGGAAAAAATTCTATAAGGTAAGTAAAAAAGAAAGACATCTAACCCTCCCAACAGCTGTGTACCTTGTTTTCTCTTCAAATATTCATGTTTTTCCTCATTAAATGGATTGCACTGCTTAAAACAACATCAGGAAAACCCAATAGTAGAGGCACAGAGTCGTGGTCCTGTGCTATGCTGTATATTGTTGTTTGCATGAGCCTCAGTAAAACTGGCTGAATACCCATGAACTGTCCTGGACTGGCTTCAGTGGAAGGCAGCAGGAGATTTGCTCCATTTCTGTTCCTGTAGTCAAGTTCACAGACAACCTGGAGCTCTTTAAGGTAAAAGAGGATGATGTCACTTTCTATTCAGATAGGTGAAAAATCCCTCCTCTTACTTGCAGACCTCTTTAAGCAATTGGCTTCCAAAATAATCTTGCTGTAGGCTGAATGTTAATAGACATCACTGATAAACAAGGAAATCAGGGTCTTTTTTTGCCTCACCTGGTTCTAACTCCTCAGCTATTTCTTTATTATTGGAGGTGCCAGGTAGTAAAGGGAGTCCCCATTTGTGCATTAAATTAATTTCTTCTGGGTTTTGTAATGAATTGATTTTCCCTTGTACACCAGGCAAAGCTTCACCCCTCTAGGTTACATCTTTCTTCTTTTCTCTCTGCTCTGAGTGCCTGTAGGAGAGGAGTGGCAGGCTGTGTCCTGGCAGAGGACGGTGCCAGGACATTGTGCAGCTCGGGGCAGCCTGTGTGACATCGCTGTCCTGGAGCCGTGTCAAACACACCATGGACACTTTGTAATTTGAAGGCTAAAACTGAGATCTGCCCCAGCCTTTGCAAGCAAGAGCCAAGAGGTAGAAACTCAGAAAGCAAAACCAAAGCAGCCTTTTAGGCAGTGTCAGGAGGTTTCTGTAAAATTTGCCACAGGCAGAATCTGACTTGTTCCTTTTACAAGATGTTTGACGTTTCTGTGAAGTCACATCTTGGAGCTCTAGGCCTTTGATTTTTCCTTGGAAACGTTCGGAGAGACTTTACATATGATGGTATCAGAAGGTTAAGAACCAAGCACTTCACTGCCCTACATAAACCTGGCATGGAAAATATGTTTGTACAGCTGTCACCTTTGTCCCTTAAGCTATTCTCTTCTGTGGTCACTGGGTGTTTTTCATGTGTCTGTCAGATGACAGCCCGGGAAGGGACACACCTTGTGGGAAAAGATTCTTTAAGTCTGTGCCCTTTTGACACTGTTCTGAGGAGGAATGGCCAGAAAAACTTTCTGGACATTGTAAGTTCAAAGAGAGTTCATTGCTGAAGAGAAATTTGGTTTTCTTGGACTGCAACTAGAATTTAAATGTGTGTATCAGAATTAAGTAGCAAGAAGACACTTGGTTAAATATTAATCTGTTTTTATAGAATGCATTTTGGTGTGTGCAGGCTAGAAAGGGATTAAAAATTAAATATTGCCTGGATCTTTCTGCACAGCTGCAAATTCAGTGCAACAACCTTCTGGCTAAATAATTTATGAAAATAAATACCTGAAAGTAGAATCTTAGGCCTTCCTTGTTAGTGATGTCAGCTTAATCTGTCAGCAGTAAAAATACAAATTCACATAGTTAAGCAGTTTAGCTATTTAGAAATAAAATCAGAACCAGAAGGGAATGGGCTTTCCCTATTTATATTCTTACTCTGTTTCTCTTTCCATTTGAGATGAGTTGCCAGAAAATGTATTTGGTATACCAAATATCTGCTTTTCTAGTGTCACCCTATCCTTCATCTTTATCTTGGGGACTTCTGATACTCTTGAAGAAAGCAGTGCCTAGGAAAGTAATCAAGAGGTTTGGGGGCAATCCTTAGTTATATTATGTGTTTTTCCATTCTATCATCATGGTTTAAGGCTGTTCTGCAGTACCACTGTGTAGAAGTAGTACTTGGGTAAAGAGATGCTTAGAAATAAGGTTTCTTTGCTAATACAACTGCTGCAAATGACATGCTGCTTTCTTTAGTTCTACTTTAATATTTTTCTACAGCATGAGAAGCAAAAGAAAAATGAGAATATTCTAGGGAAATAGGTGATGACTCTGTTTTCTTATTTGTAATTTGTTTTGGATTTTTCTTGCTTTCTCCCATGCTGCTCTTTAGTGTTCTTTATACATGGGCACAGAAACAGAAGCATGCAAGGCAATCAAAACAGGATGTAGAGCACTTATCCTGAAGATGATTTTGGGCAGTGGAAATCACAGTTAATTGCAGCTAAGCAGTGCTGTTTCTGATACCATCCCATTTATGTGGACGTAGGACAGAGGGTACTGTGGATTTAATTAGCACAGCCAGTTTGATAACCAAGATGCTTTGGCAAGAACAAACAGAGCTTTGAAAATTACAAGAAGATTGGATCAAGGTTGGCAACAGGAAAAGAAGATTGAGTCAATCTCTGCAAGCAAGAGACGTAAAATGTGTATTTGTTGGTGTGATGTTTAACCTAATCCTTGTAGTAAAAATGATATATGAAGATTTATAGCACACAGTAAAAACCAAATTCTGATCATGAATCAGTCTTTCCATCTCTCTCTCAATCATCGATACTTTTAGGCATGGTGTATACATTTTTACAAAAGCTGAGATCTATGTTTTTCACTAACAAAGAAGGAAATAGATCTCATGCAGGGAATTAAAAGGAATCTTTCTCTTTATATGTGCTTTGGCTGTTCATTTGTGAACACACCAGCTGTGATTTCTTGGAAATCTTATCTTGGTGTACCCTTTCAAAGAACAGTGAAAAGCTCAGATGAATGCAGTCTGTGCTGGCAACAAGCTGAAAAGTCCCACATGAGTTTTGTGGAAAAGCTTAAAAATGAGTTGAGGGATTCCACCAGCTGAGATTTTTGGTTTTCAGTGGTTTTATTTTTATTTTTTAAGCCTTTTGATTCTGCTAAAACCTGGTTTGGTAAATAATTCCATATACATATATAACGACTCCGTTTGGTAAACGATTCCATATATAAAACTCAGGCTTCATTACCATTTGAAATTTAATTTTGGTACATTTTTCCAGGTATGTCACCTGTTGCCATTTATGTAAAGCAAAGACCACTTGCTTGTTTCGCTTTCTTTTTGAAGAAAGCAATGGCCTATTCTGCTGTTTTGGCTGGATTAATATACATACACTTGGAACTAAGTGATACCAAGGGCTCAAATGATCTTGCCCTACTGCCTCTTAGGAATTTATTTTGCGTGACTTGCTGTGTGTTGGAGGAGCAGGGAAAGCACCTTTGTTAACTGCTCTTGTCGAGAGTTGTTTCAAGTCAAGGGTTATGCAGATTAATCATAGAATCATTAGCTCTGCTCCAGGCATGTCCTTAAGGAGGGCTCAGATGTCCCTGGGTAAATAACTGCAGGGAAACTTGGAGCTAATAAGGAGTGGAGAGTAGGTACATCACTCACCAGATCCGGGTCAGGAGTTCTGAACAGTTTTTCATTTTTAGCCCTTGAGGGGTGTGTCCATCGTCACACACTGATGACTAAACCCTTTGGAGGGCTCTGCGGGGCTATAAATACTGAGTGTACTATTTTGGTTGCAGTACCTGTGGCGGGCACTGAGGGAAGTTCTCTGCCTCAGGAGCAGGATTCCTGCCCGGCATCTGCTTTGGGGTTGCCAGCACATCCTGTGCACTGTGCTGCTAAACCACATCCACGTGCACGTCAATGCTGCAGAGGCAAACAAGGCTGCTTTGATTTTGAAATTTTTACTTCTGAGGCAGGTGTTAGCCAGTGAGAGTTTCTAAAGACTTCAGCAAGATCTGGAAGCTGAGTGCTTTTAACTGTTTTTAATTTCCAACAGAACAGATCTGTGATGAAGAACATTATTGCTCTTTGCATAGCATTATTGTGTGTAGTCCTAAGTGCTGAAAAATACTAATTACTTTTCACAAACCTATATGCAGTGTAGGTCAGCACAGCAAACAAGTCTTTTTTAGATGTCAGCATGTCTGTACAGGTGTGTGTTAGGCAGGCATTATAGGTTAACCCTAGTTAACTTCATGTACAGGGGTAGCAGGTATTTTTTCACAGTCCTTTAATTTTTGGAGTAGCTACAAGAGGAAAGAACTGCAGTAGAGATGTGTCTTACTTGCTGTCATCATGTAATATTCCTACTCCCACCCTTAAATTTTACCTATTATATTCCTATTCTTTACCTTCTAGTGGATTTGATTGCTTATGTGGGCAGAGTCAAGGAAAAGACATACCTGGCCTAGGGGGCTGCTTTGTCTTTCTTTAATGAGGTTCAGTTTTCTGGGGTGAGCCCTGCCAGGCTGTTCTGTGAGCACTGACAGGAGAAACATGCTAACATTGCCAAGGAGAACAAAGCAAATGTCCTCAGGTGCTTGTTCTGATGCTCTGGGCTTTGTGAAGGAACTTCTAAAAGCCCCCAGCACAGATCCAGGTGGGTAGCTTCTAAATTTAAGGCATGTGTGCCCAACTGCTGCTTTGAACAGATTGTGTATGCCTTTGACAGCTTCTGTGTCCTGAAATAGAAAAAAACCAAACCAACCCACAACCAAAAACAAAAGCAGAAAAACTTTATGGTTTTGGCTTGGTCACTGTGCTGTGTTGGGTTTTTTTGGCAGTGCTGTATAGAAGGAGTTGTACCAACTGCAAAATGGGAAAATCATTTGAAGTCTTTTAAGACAGGGATTATGTCTCTGTGTCCTGGGGACTAATATGAGGATTTGACAGTTACCCTTGAAGGAATCTGAACTATGGGACATTTGAGAAAAGAGCCAAGGGACTGGTGGGAACAGCGTTCTGGCAAGTGCAGCTGCAAAAACATGAAACTGTTTCTCCCTAAAGATTTGGAGGAAAATATCGGTGTTTCCTTTCACAGCAAATCTTGGGATGTGTAAATGGAAAAGAGGAAGACAAGGGAGCTTTTACTCTGCCTAACAGTATTTCTGAAGGCAGTTTGTTAAAGCTTGTGAGTCATATGATGTTATCACAAAGTATTTTCTCTTTGATTTCTTCTCTTCATTTCCATTCTGACTGCTTAAGTCTGAGTGAGAGAATTTCTCTCTTGCTCTTACTTTTCCTTTTGTTCCAAAGCAGCTGCAACAAAATATTTGAAACTTTTCACGTTCTTAATAGGTGAGAGGGAAGACTTTCCCTGTCATCTCTGCTGAAGTCCTGTACTTCAGGATTCCTAGAAGAGATATTTGTGTGCCATCATTATCTTTTGGATTCGTGATGTCCTCGTCTGTACCCTGTATCTCTTTGGAGAGATACTTTTGTGATAATGCAGCTGCTTGCTATCAAAATGTGAGCAGGAAAAGACTGTAAAGTCCTAATACAGTAAGAAAGGATAGAAATTAGCCCCACCTGAAGGACACACACACAAACATAGAACCAAACCCAGCTTTCAGAGAAATCAATGTCTTTACTTGAGTGTCAAAATTTCTCCTTTGGCCCTAACCTTTCTGAGCAACAAAAGGAACAGTTTTCTGTTCTGCTCTCCACAGAAATCCATCCCTAGAGGAGGGAAGAACATGAAAAACACAACTGTGCTTTTAAATTATAGTTTTCTGAGATAAAGTGCCCGTGTCAGTGACCACATTCAACAACACTATTAGCTGGAGACAAGGAAGTAAAAGCAAAACCAAGGGGGGAAGCATTATGTCTTATGGCCCTCAGACCACACAATTAGTGAAATGGTTAGTTGGGGCATTTTAAAACTAGGAATTAAGAAGTTATTGGAGTGTTGGTAACTTTCCATAATACCAAATGCACAGGGGCTGGTTTGTTGGTGAGTGAGATGGAGCCTGTCGCTTTCAGAGGTTTAGTGAGAACGTGGGGATGACCTGGTGCTTTTTATCCTAGTCTCTGCTGAGAATATTGACTTTCACAAAATCAAACGTGCTATAGCAAGGTCTTTACTTTCTGATCAGATGAGGCTGTGCATTTGGGCAGCAGAAGTCATGAGATGTTTTATAAAATGAGGTATTTCTTGTGCCGTGCTTGTTCTTCTTACCCTCTTAAATCAGATTTCTACACATTGCAAATGATGTGCAGGCGAGATCAGAAGGTCTCAGCTGGAAAGAGGTTTGACCTGTTGAAAACAGTAAAAGCCCCCCTTACTTTCTCTCTTTTGTATGACGTAGGACATCATACCTCCTGAATCCATCCCAGTTCTGAGAGTCTTCTCTATGAACCAAAGGAAAGACTTATACTCCCTATTATAGCTGAGGAGATGTTGAGTGAAACACCATTTCATGTCCATAATTTTGAACAATATTATTATCTACTTTATGCCTTTCATGTAATAATGTCAGATTTGCTGAGAAGAGTAGTTTCATGAGCTACTGGCTTGGTTGTCAGAGTTGCCCTGACAGCTTCACTTGCTTACCCTCCCCTCAGTTCTGCAGCCATTCCTGTTGTCAGACCTTGGCTTGGTTGTCAGAGCTGCCCTGACAGCTTCACTTGCTTACCCTCCCCTCAGTTCTGCAGCCATTCCTGTGTTGTTCTTGGTGTAGTGTTGGTCTATCCCAGACTGTTGAAACCACCACAAAAACTGTGCCTGTTTCTTAAAAAAAACCAAAACAAACAAACAAAACCAAAAAGCAAAAGAAACACTTGATCTTTTTACTGATCTGCTTTACAGCACAGCTGGAGTTGTTCTGGTATTAGTTCACTGCCACACATGGACACAACAGGTGACCCAGCTCAAACTGACTCTGCTGCTAATGTGTCATGAAACTTTACTGAGGGTTCATGGTGTTGTTTCAAGATTCCATTTTTCACAGAAGACTCTCATTGTGTTTTCATGCAGTCTCTGGAAAACTATCTCCAGAGCTGCTGGAGAATCAAAGTGTTGCTCCTTCAATACTGGATAAATATTTAAGGGAATTAAGTCACCCAGCAGAGTGGATTCTGAGAAAAGCTCAACTGCTTGCAGTGAATACCATTTCATTTCTTGTATCACTGGATCAGTTGTAGCTGTATTATATTGTCAGGCAGGGACAGTTTTTGTTGTGGAAGGTGGTTTATTATGATAGAGTAAGAGCTAATTGACAGAGGCCAGATTAATTCCTCTTCTGGAGGGCCCTTGCCAAGGCCACTTCAGAAATACTAATAAAGGCTTAACTCCTAATTCCCTGCAGACTAATCTTTCCAAGATCCTTCTATAGGAAATGAAGTTGTTTTGGGATTTCAGATTAACTCAGTTCTTGTGTGCCACCATTTATTTCACTGTGGTGTTTTTCATACACAGATATTTTCTACTGGCTGTGCCTCCCAGCTGACCTGTCCCTGCTGGCCTGACAATGCAGATCCATAAAATACAAATTATTAGCAAAAGTTCCAGAGAACTTTTTTTGAGAACATGTTGTACTCCTCCAAAGGTATGAACTAGGAGTACCAGGGCTGAAACTGTTGCAGTGTTGAGCCAGACACTCTGAGTGCAGAACTTGGGCTCAGTTTCTGCTTAATATCATTCTTTGGTTTCCTGTTGAGCTGGAATGATGAATACTCTTACTGCTGTGATCCTATTGTTATCAAAGCATTTGTGTAGGCAGTCTTTGATGAGAAGCTGATGGGAAGGTAGAACAGCAAATAGCTCTAGGTGCACAAGCAAAAGATACCTTTTGTTTTCAGAGCATCTAAAAGCCATGTCTTGTCTTCTTTGTGACTGAATTTTCTATTTCAAGAGCACTGTGAAGAGGCTTAATGACTTTGTGCAAATCTCTGTTGTACACTCATACAGTTGTTCTCTTCCTGTCTTTTCCCTCAGCATTAGAGAACAGCCTCTTGCTGTTTGTGAAGGCAGTAATCCGTGGGTTACATTAGCCCAGCATTTCTTTATACACAGTGAGAACATGTCATGATGTGTGTTGTTTCACCATAGAGGGCATCACAGAATGAATATCTGCTTAAAATGCAATTAAGGGCTACAAAGCCCTAAAGAGAAACTGCCTGGGGAAACAAAGTTTACTTTGAAAAGGAGCAAAGAGAACATTGTGAGTGGTGTGTTCAAAGTGCTTCTTTGAAATAAGGCAACAAACTTCAGTACAGTTGAACACCTGCCTAGTAGAAGAACAGTTCTCAAACATCTGGAACTTTATCAGCCCCTCTTGAGGTATTGTCTTAGGTCTCCAGTACTTCAGGAGAGTTTACCTTCTGGTTTAGGCCAGAAGCATATGTGAATTAATACTGGTACTTTACAAACTACAGTCTAACCTTTTAGAGGATTACTATGGACCAGAATTTACCACCCTTCATTTTATTCAGTGTTTATATTTTCAATGGAATAAGCTTTGCCATTCTCATCTACTCTCTCTCCCCTCCCTTTCCTGCCCTGAAATAAACTGCCTGCTTGTACTTTATGGTACTGACACTCTCTTCCTTCCACAGAATTTTTTTCCCCCTAACAGACTTTATGTACTTAATGTTGGTAAAAAGCAATAATGTAGCAAAAATACAGGGCTTGTGACTCTCAGAGACTATCAGCCATTTTTCTTCAAGGTTATGGAAATGGAAAATCCAATTCTGTTTTCTGGATTCTGGCCTGTGTAACTGCTGACAATGCCTTGATTATAACATGATAGGAAGCATGAACTTATTAGAAACTAAATACTCTCTCCTCAGTTCTGAATATTTTTTGGTCATGTTATAGTTGTGTTTAATAAGAGAGCTGGAAAAAAGATAGTAACCTAATTTTCTGACTAAAATCTACTTCAGCGATATCTGCACAGACAGAATGAAGTTTATGGAACTCTTTTCTGCCTCTGCACAGTCTGTTTTTTTTCCAGCAGACATTTTTTTAGTGCCTTTTAACTTCCTTCATAAATTGTCTTTCTGCTCGATTCATTTCCTCAGTTAGGATAGCCATGTATTTTGTGTTATTGTATTTTTTTTGTAGAGTCACACACTTTAGTATGCTATTTCTATTTGTTTAGGGAAGCACACAATAAAGAAAGATGAAAATACTATAAGAAGAATTCTGGACAGCTTTTACCTTTGGTGTAACTGCATTAACTTATGCCTATTTGTCCCATATATTTGATGGCTTGACATGCAATTTCATGCAATTATATTTACTTTCAGCTGCCAACACTTTCAACTAATTTTTCAAGATTTGAAGAAATAGACTAGCAAAGAAAGAAAAAAATAAAGTTACAATCACGGGTGAATAAAAGGATGTGTGATTGGAAGGCCATTAATTTATCTGAAACAAGAATCATCTCTGGGTACGTTTAAATTGCTCCTCATTACTTATTTCTATTGCTTCATTATTTTTTTCTATCACTTTAGAAAGCATCTTGACTAAGTTATGAAACCTGTTCCTTAAGAAAAGTCTTTATACTTAGCTGTCAGCTCTCTGTAAGTATTTCTAGGGACTGTGCTGATGGTTGTGCTGAATTAAATGCCTCAGAAGTTCCCTTCCCTTGGAGCAGCTCAGGCTCCGTGACATTGAACCGTTCCTGGTGCTGTGGTGCAGGGCATGGCAAGGCCGTGTTTAACTGCAGAATAACTGGAGAAAACCAGCCTTGAGAGCAGGGCTGAGAGCACAGGATTAATGAGCTGGAAGGTTTGCCAGGGCTGAGCTGTGCCAGCAGCCCTTCTCCTCCTCTTCCCCTGCACGGTGACGTTTCTGTCCCCTCCGTGTTATTGGCACACGCAGAACACCTAAACATGGCCCATCACACCCCTCCTGCTAGCCCAGGATTTTTTCCACCACAAATTACAGGCTCAGCACTGACCAAGAAGGGCAGGGCTTGGTCTCTTGTACCTTTTTATGGCATGGCAAATAGCTATGCAATCATCCTGCAGTAACAGTGAAAGAATACAAATTACAGGCCAGCCCAGGCTGCTGGTGTCTTGAGGCAATCAGTTGTTTGTGTCAGGTTCACTCTCTGCTCATGGTTTCACAAAAGGCATGTGGACACAAAGGGAATGTCCAAGGCCTGAAGAGGTAGGTGTAAGGTGCATTTAGTAGGTGTTGGTGAAGTTCCTGATGAAATAAACTGCCTGAGAATAAACCATTGGTAATGAGTTGTTATACACTTGTTCAAAGACTGCAGAAAGCTCCTTCTCCAATTTCAGCTGCAGATGACAATGGGGAAGTAGGCAGTAATTAATGGAAGTGAAATTGAGTCAGAGGAGTCACCCATGTCCAGAAAATGCCAGAAAATCTGTATCGCTGCTTTCTGATCCAGTGCAGATGCCAGACCGTCACTTAAATTAGGTTCTGTTAGTAGTTACTGCAGAGCCGGGAAGGAGAGGATCACAGATCCGTGGGAGAAAGCATTGAGGTCTGTTTGGTAATGGTAAAACATTAAGAAAACCAAGTCTGACTTGAAGAATGAGATACAATACCAACCTTAAAGGCAACTGCTTCCTCTGGTGCTATTTGTTGTCATGGTCTTTCAATATATGGTGTAATAAAACTGTACATCTCTAGATAATTATTAACAGCACACATTGTGCAGGAAGGACAAATTTCACTCTCTTGCCCTGAGGTTACTTGGAACGAAGAGATGTTTTCCTCTGTCACCCAAGGGGAAAAGAGAAGGCCTGACTTAATTCCAGGCCTTGTGAAAACCATTGTGTGTGAAGGTGAGGTAAATTCACCAGTACCAGTTTGGTCCCCCTGTGAAGGCTGGAAGATTCCAACCCAGAATACTGGCAGGGATGACACTCATTTCGAAGTCTGAAGCATCACAACCCAAAGAATTGCTTGAAAAGAAAAAGTGTTGGTTTGGAACAAAAGAAAAGTGTTTCAAATGATTCTGCTTTGAAACTCCTGCTGAGTTCCATCTTCTGTCATAAGACTACAAGCTGTTACAAAATGTACTATTTATTTTTAGGATTACCACAGCACAAAAGTTTAAAGCATTAAAACTTTCTTCCATGGGCTTATGTTCTGTGGAGAAAAACAAAATCTCTCCTCCAGTTGGTGAATAAGACTTAGATTTCAAGAACAGATGAGCAAAGAATGATATTTGGAAAGTGGGCATTGAATGTGGGGTTACTTTTAGTTTTATTTAGCTATGTATTAGAGATGCACATTGTCTTTTCAGTTGCATATATTCTAATCTTCCCACTGTAATGGGCTTGAGCACACAAAACAATGGAGTTTTGCCAATTTCTCATGTAAAGCCCTGGAATTCAGAAAACACAACTCTTATGCTGTGAAGTATCAGTGTGTGAAACATTATCCAAACCAATTGTAATAAGAAGCAATTAACTCAACCCTGTATTTAAAATCTCTGAGGACTGGAGAGTGATAAAAATTATAGATAATGTAAACACAATTGAGAAAAATAAAGCCATTTACTGCAAGAATTTTGTAAAAATGTTTAAGTCTTCCATCTGTTTTTTCTCTTCTCAAAGGTATAAAAATAGATCTCTTAACTTATATGCTGTGCATACAGGAATGATTTAGATCAGAATCTTTCCTGAAGCTTTTGTTGTCTTTTGTCTCTGTCTTCTTCTGGCAGAGGGTGTGGGGATTGTGTGGAGAAAGCTGTTGGTGTTGTTTAGAAGCCCATTTAATTCTGCCCCACGCCATTCTTGCTTGCTTGCTTATGTATCAACTTTCTAAAAACCTCATTTTAATCATCCTTTTCGTACAGAGCCAGCATCAGCTTGGGGAGACTGGTGAGGGGATCTGCAGCCTGGCCTGAGGTTTCAGCTTGGTTACAGTCACACCTAATTCTGACATGGATTCTGCTGCAGCACTCTGTGAGTGTTCCAGTTTCTGGAAATTACACAAATATATTAATTCATGATTCTGATGGCTCCAACAGTAAATATTTCATGGGGTTGATTGAGGAGTTGGGGGAGGATAGGGAACAAAAAATCCCTACAAGCAGAGAGAAAGTTCAGAGATGCAATGATTTATAATCTTATTAGAGCAAAATTGTGTGAGACTACGTGGTCTTTAATGCTATGAGGAGTAGTGGCTTGTGACATCATCAAGTTTTAGATGGGTTCTGAATAGTTCTTAGTCCATTCTGGTTAGACTTTGGAACACTGGAACATTTTAACAAGATTTCACCAGCTGCTACCACAGAAAATAATCTGTTTTAGCCCCTAGCAAAGTTATTTCTGAGAACAATCATCCTTCCTTAAAACACAGGTTTTACATGTTGCTACTATTCTCAGATAATGGTTTCTGTAGAAATCCTTGTGGGGCCGTATAAATGCTGGTTGAAACTCTCAGTAACTTCTTTATTTATTTAGAACTAAAGATTTGTGGCAAGACCAGGTTCTTTTTAGGAGCAAGTGTGCATCTTTCCTTAAAGTCATCTGTTTGGCTGCTGTGTGAGCACTGAGCTAGCCCAGCCTGATCTGGGTGAGGTGTGGCCTCTGCACATGTCCTGTGTTTGATCACTTCTTTCCAGCTGCCTTGGATGCTTATAGCTGTTTAATATTTTAATATAGCTGTGTTTCTGCTGCCTGTCTCTGCCTTCATAATGGAGCATGTGTGCACATATGACTTTTGAGGACTGAAAAGTGATCTAGTCTGACCACCACGGAGAGGTGAAAATCTGAAGGAAACAGCTGATCTCATAGAGTATCTGGTCCTCTTCTAGCAGTCATGATCTTACATCAATTGTTTCATCTGCTCACTTCCAGCTTTGCCTCTGTGAGGGAGGCTGTCTTGTGACATGCTGAGATTTTGAAAAGTGTGACAAAGAAAGCAACTAAGACTTCTTTCTCAAAAATACTTCGATTCCAATAATTAAAAAGCATGTTTGCGTAGAGCTTACTGTTGTAGCTCTGGACATTACATCACATAAATAACTGTAAAGGAAGAAACACAATGACTTGTTGGTTTCATTGCCTTCAATTTATCACCATATGCTAAACCAACAATATGTGGCAGCTTCAGAGGCTCTCTTCAGTTGAGTTGATGAAGAAAACTGGTACTGTTCTTTGAGCTGAAGTCACTGATCTCTGCAGTTTCAGTTCCAGCAGGAGATCCACATGTGAGACAGTGTCTGAATTCCAGAGACAGTTTACATACACTGTCAAACTTGGGAAGTTTGGGTCCAAATGACTCAATAGGCTCAAATAAGCAGTTAGATGAGTGATTGCAGTCAGAAACACGACAGTTACCAAATTAGTCCTGTTTCCTTTGAGAAAAGAGGAAGAAAAAAAGATCTGGTGTTACGCTGCATGACTGAACTCAGATGTCCTCAAGCCCCACAAATGAAACATGACTTTAAATGCAAATTCAAACTTTTTCAATGAGCTCAGTCCCCTGGGAGAAACAAGAAGGCTTTGTGGATCATTTATGCTCCATCCATCACCGGTGCCATTCCTGTCTCTCCCTATTTGTTTTAGAAAGAAATCTGCTCAAGAGAGTAAGCTGCAAAATGAATTTGAGGCAATGGGTGGCACCAGGGTGGGAAATCTTTACAAAAGGAGGTCCACTTGTCCCTCTCTCCCTCTTTGAGTCCTCACTTCAAAACCAACAAGCTTTGAGCTACTTTTAGACTACAAAATATGTAATGCAGCCTGTGCTGGGCTTATAACACTCAGGATGACTGCATTGCTATTCTTGCAACTGCCATGCTGCAAGAAACTTCATAGGGAGATGTTTTCTTACCTGTGATAGTATCCAGCAACTTAAAATAGCTACCAAAACTCTTAATCCTTCATGAAGCAGTTAGGCAAGAACTGTGGTTTCCATTTAAGAAAGAAGAAAAAAGTTTGCCCCAAAGTAACGGAGCAACATTTTCAGCAACATTTTCAGTAGAATGCAACCACCAAGAGTATTTTCTTTCTAGGCCATATAAAGATCTGGGGTTTTTGTTTTGTTTCAGCATCTTTTTAAGTCACTAAAACATAAAGCAATACCAGTTTTACTAAGCATACTTGTATTTTTTTTATGTAAGTCAGATCTTTTTGCCTTCCTCTCTTGAAGGCTATGGGATTGCTTCCAAAGAGCCTGATGCTTCTAAGGGTCAGGCGCCTTACAAACAACAAACAAGGGACTAAATTTTGCTTTTGCTTATGCTGGGTTCATGCCAGAATAACTCAACTGATGTTACTGGAGTGAGTTACCCTTGTGTAAATCCAGAGTAAGAGAATAAACTGAACTGTCCCTTCTCTTGCTGTGAGGAGGAAAAAAAGATGAGATATATATGTCTGTAAGGTATTTCTTTTGTTAATTTAGGCAACAGTAAAACTGCTCTTATTTGCTGGCTTTGCTCTATCTTTAGCTGTAGTTATCCTACTGAATTTGTGTTGGAGTTCCTTGTGAAGATCAAGACCTCAGAGTTTAGGGAAAGACTGTAAAAGGGGGTTGACGTGGCTGGGATTCTTCAACTATGTAGGAAAACACGTTTAGTGAACAAAATGGATAAATCCACTCACTCACATTACTTGTGGCAGTTCCCTGCTCACATCCATTTCTTTGACAGCCTGATCCAGAGGAGGCTTTTTCTCAGCAAGTGTATCTTCATCCTGAAACTTGGTCTAGGAATTTAAGCAGCAGTTTAAATCATGGTGCAATTACTTCCAGGTTGTGACTGCTTTGTAGGCTGACATTCCCTATTTTGTGACCCCTGGAAGCAGGATCCCAGCTGACTGCAATTGCAATGGCACAATGTGCCAATTCTGCTCTCACCCCATTTCTGCAGCAGAATCTGGGTGTGAACAAACCAAATTAAATTGTAGAGTCATGGAGCAAAAGAACTCCTTATTGTGGGAAAGGGGCCCTAGTCATGGGAATCCTTTTTTATCCTGCAGTTTCCAGCCATTTTGGAGTGCATTGAGAAGGAGATTAGAGTAAGAATAATTACCTTGGTAGGGAGATTGGGTCCCACCTCCCAGCTGAAGTATGGCCAGCCTCAATATCTAGGATGTGGGGGAAAAATCCATTTCCCATTCCTGAGTTTGTGTGGGAAGCACACAGAAACTTGGATATTTTGTTAGAACAATGACATCAGCTTCATCCTGTTTTTCCCTGCTGCATTTCATCTCCTGTTTAAACTCTGTTACTTTTCTTGACAAAGAACATCAAAGAAGATTTTTAATTACAACTGTCCAGATTGCAATAATGTTTTCATTTCAGCAGTAATAGGAACTGTTAGTGAGAGGGACTATTGGACTGGGCTTTCATGTACTTTTCTTTTTACAATGTTCTCAAACTGCATTTAAAGAAGCATCAATTTTAATTATTATGTAAATAATAAAAGAAGCAGCACCAAAACAAACAAAAAAAGCTCACATATAATCACATAAATGGCAGAAGGCATAGAAAACTTTGATGTCCTGTACACTTTAACAACATCTCTTGGCATTTTTCCTGTTCCAGGCTGACTATGAAATTCAGCCAACATGGTTTAGAAAATACATACTATGTATTCAATACCTGTAAGGAACCCAAGTTGCCTAGGTCAATAACTCTTTGCATAGGTCAATAACTCTCAAAAATAATTTCAGTACAGTGGTTCTGAAATTAACTTTTTAATAATTGTACCACTGCCTGGACAACTGAAAAAATTTGACTGATATGTTTAGACTCAGTGGAACATGTCTAAGAAGCAGAGTTTCAAAGTTTGAGTTGAATCATGGACAGATTTAGAAGTCCAGGCCTGTTTAATGTCAGAGTTACCCCAGGACAGAAACCCTCCAGCCCTCCCAAAGACATCAAACAGCATCAGTAAGAACAAGAAACCCCATAATTTTTGCTGAAGGTGCTGCATGGTCTTGGAAGAGTCACTAAAGCTCATGTGACATTTCTCTTTGCAGTAATGAATGTGTCTACTGCCACAGGCTGAGCTAGTTCATTTATTAAAGCTGGATGTGAAAGTACACACAAAGAGACCTCACCATCACACAAAGGAAGTTCCTTAACTCCATCCATACTCAACCTGAGTAATCAAAGCTGTCATTAACCTTGCTGCCCTTCTTCCCTACAATGATTTCTATCTAAAGCTGAAACACATCAGGGCAGGAGCAGATTTGTGGTTGTTGAAAACAGATGCAGCCTGCAAAAATATTTTAATAATATGTTTTTAATTATGCATGGGAGCTGGCTATGGATTTGGGCTGGATCTTGGGAGTGAGGAGGAGAGCCTCAGGCTCCCACCCACACTTGTTTATCACAAAGCCCTTTGACATTCTCCCCGGGCAAGGAAAAAAAGAATATTTTCTGTGAAGCAGATGCAGAACCGTAAGAAGCATCTCAAAGCAGTGATGCAGGTGAGGGGTCTTGCTGAGAACTTTTTTTGCCAGATCTCCAGTGTGGCTTTATCTGTACAAATCATAAACATTAATGAGGGACAGAAAGTGAAGATGTTTTCAGAATCTCCAAGAACTCCTTTACATGTAAATGTGAGATTTCAGTGCGTTTTCATGGATACCAAAAGAACTCCAAGAGGATCTGAGGAAGGCAGGCAAGATGCTGCAGAGATTTTTCAAGGCTCAAACCTCAGGTCAAACTCAGCTGGCAGCAGCATCCTTGGGGCCAGGCAAGCAGAGGTGTGGTGTGTGTATCATTTCCTTACCTTCACTGATGGTAATGGTTTCTGGATATGTATCAGGGTTTTTAATCCTTGTGACACTGCCAAGAGAATCGAAACACCAAGGATTTTGTTTGGAATAGATTCCTGTCCACAGTTATTGCCATCTCTTTATTTCTGATGTACTAATTTAATGGGTTTTATGGGATGCCATCAAATAAAGGATGTCAAAAAAACTTTAAAAAAATACATGGTGCTGGGGCTATTTCATAGCACTTTAAAGATTTTTGTACCTTAGCCTCAATTAGAAGGTATCAATTTAATTTATATCTCAAAACTGTCAGATGTGTATCTCCTGTCTTGGATTTTTTCTTCAAGTTTTTTTATTTAAAAATCTAAACAGAAAGAAAGGATTGTTTTCTCCCAGGAGTTGTCTTGGAAAAATTAATAACAAATGTGCTTTTAGCTGGAAGCAGAAGCCTTATGGAATAGGATGAGTAACTCTAGAGCAATGTGATATAATCAGCTGTGCTGAGCATTTAGATTTCCTCTGTGTGGATCAGATGCAGCCCAGTGGTCTGTACATAGACTGCCAGTCAAGACTGAAAAGAGATATCATTGCTCCTAAACAGGATTAAGGTTAATCCCAGGTTTGATGGGTGTGTATATGACACAGGAAAACACTTGAATAGAGAGTGCTCCCCAAATGGCTCCATTTACTGGCACCTTGCCATTTGAGACACTTTGGAGTAATGGAGCCTCCTGTGTGCCTGGAGGTAATTTTGTGTATTCTGTGCTCTGATTATGAACTAATCTCTCAGGTGCCATATTGATAGTCCAAGTTGACAAGGCAAATCAGCCACCAGTTTTTACAACACCAGAGCTTCTACTTAGGATTTATATTCTATCCTTAGGATAAAAAAGTCACACTCTTAACTGACTTAAAACTGTACAGTCAATTCCACACCCCTCAAGTGTTTGCAATGACTGGAACTAACATGTTAGGATATCAGCTGAAGGTAATAGAAGTTTTGGATGGAAAAGGAGCTTTATGGATCACAAACCTGGGTTGAAAGATTAGAGATGTTTAAAGGTTTCTGTCCAGGATCCCTGAATTCATAGCAAGTATAAACGGAAATGCCTCCAAGACTTAATGAATTATAAATAAGAAACTTGGCTCATTTTTTCAAATGTAAGTACTCCTGGCTGCTGATACTCAAGCTAATGCTACAAAATTAATGTTACAAGTGTGCAGTAAAACTATGAATATCATTCATGAGCTACTTCTACTGGGGGAAAGGTGCAGTGTGGAGGTTGGGCTGGCAGCGACTGACAGTGAGTTGGCCTTGGTCGATGGTGAAGTTGGCATCAATCTGAGGGCATGGGAAATGGAATGCTAGGAAGGGGAATATCTTGTTAGGTTATGGAGAGAAGAATGGAGTTATGGGTATAGTTATGTTAATGAAGGTTGTCTTCTGGGTTCTTTCATATGAGTGGTTAACAACGTTTTACATATAAGGTCATGTAATTTTTCATTGGTTCACTATCTGGGATGAAATCTATATATTCTTATGTTTGCCCCATTGCTGGCTCTTTCGAGGTTGCCCCACACTGTTTGGTTTATGTTCTTTTGTTGGTCAGGCCATTATTAAAGTGTTTTTCTGGCCTTACTGGATCGTTTCTGTCCCTATTTCAATTGCCATCCTGCCTGGTGCAGTTCATGTGGCATGGCCAGCAACAGTGTAGCCAAAGGAAGATGGGAAGGCTAAAATTTTATAATAGTGTGAGTTGAAAAGCTGGGAAACTGTGGACAAGTTAGTAAAATGAAAGAGCTGCTCTGGTATGGAGCTCGGTTCTTAGAGCCATGACCAGTGCTGTTCTGGGAGCTCAGAGACTGGCAGGGAGTCAAATATTTCTTCCTTCTGCAGCCCCAGTAGTCCTAACATTGCTCTTTGGGGAAGAAATGCTTTTTCACTTTGAACATATGGCATTATCTTGAGCTAACTGACTGCTTGATGAATATTTAAAAAAAGGACAAGTCATATTGAAGAAGGCCAAGAATGCAACTTCATTTCCTCTTCAATCTAAAAAAAAAAAAAGGCTTTTATTTGTACAGATTTAACTTGGAACGCATATGTATGACATATGTAGCATCATCAAATAGCACCTGATGCTTATCAAAGCAGTTGGAACAAAATAAACCAAACCAATAACTCAGTGTATGTATGGCTCAGGTACTGACTGGTGTGAGTTTGTATCCAGAGCTCGTTGGCTTCAGTTTTGTAAGGGCAGCATCTGTTAAGAGAAGCAGCAGGGTAGAGGCCTAGATTTTAAGAATATTCCTATTACTGTTATGTATAGTGTACAACGTCAGCATTTGAAACTTTAAAATATGGCTGTGTGTATTTTAAATGCTCTTTCAAACACAAATTTTCCTGTGAACCACATCCCATTCCCAACAAGCATGGAGCAGTCTCTGAGTGCAAACCATTGCTGCTTTCTCATCTGGTAAATGGTAACCCCCAGGTCCTGGTGAAGTGATCTTTGTGCTGTTGTGGGGATGCCTTGAAAATGTCACTTGCTGCAAAAACAGCAGCACCTTAAGTAGCTTGGCATTTGCATACTACAAATGGCATATGGTAGGTAGGTGGATTTAAGAGTTCAGCATTTAATGGAGAAAGTTTTGTGTAAACAGTAAGTAGTCAGCATGCTCTGTGGTACTGAAGGAAGAGACAATAGGACAGCTCTGCAAGTAAGAATTCTGCCCCTAAATACCCTTTTCAGGTCAGTTATTGATCTGTTTATTCCACGAAGTGCTCAGCTGTGCACATTGTGTCAACTTTTAATAGCTTGGGGCTGATTTTTACTTGAAAATGAGGAGTAACTGTATTGATGTCTGTGGAGTTCACAGTGTAAACAAACCAGTTTCTGGTCCTGTCATTTGGGTAGTTGGTTTGTTTTTTAGTATGTGGTTTTTTGGTTTTTTAAAAATAATTTATGGTGGTTAAATGCAATTTCAGAACAATAGATTGCAAAGTTTAAAATTAGATTATTGTGGACCTGCTGCTCATTATCCAAGTGCTCAGGTTGGACCAAAGGCTCAAAGAGAAGAGCTCTGGTAGATGGACTTGTTTAACCCTTGGTAACTGAGCTCTGCTCCTCACCATGTACTGACCAACCCATTGAAAACTTTAGGTAAAAACAAACTCATTTCTGTTTGTGTACCAGGCTTTGCACAGCAGGTGTGGGTCTGGGTTTGCTGCTTTGACTGTAACCTCTGGCAAAGGGCTGGCGTGAATGTCTTGGGACAGTTCTTTTTCCAATCACTTAAGGAAAATCCATGTAAGAAAGGTGATGTAGGGAACAAACTTGCTGCACTCCTCCTGTTATGAGGATCTACTGATTTTTCCACCTAATTTTCATAGCAAGTGCCTCTGCATCCAAGATTTCTGTAAAATTCACTGTATTTACTTGGTATCTTTATTTAAAATTACATGAAGAAAAACCCCCCTGTCCTTTCTTTTGCAGTGAATCTTTTTAGGACCAGTCATTTTCACTTTTTTTTTTTTTCCCACAGTTATGAGCACTTTGTATTTTTTTAAAAAATGTAATTATAAGTCAAAGTAAGGCTTAAAGTATCACAGGTCCAGATATCTGAGATACAATCATCCATCAAAAACCCTCAGTGGGACAATTACAGCCCCCACATCCTCCCACAGCAAACCATGACTGTAGGAGAATTTTTGAGGGCTGCAGCTGAGATTAGACACTCTTGCTTTGGCCTTCACAAAATCACCTGCTATGAGTCTTAGTGATTCTTGGAAACTGTTTTTTTACATTAGTACCAGCTCTACATAATTTGCAGTTTATTTTAGCATCTGTCTCAATGATGTCTGTTTAAATGAGATGTGAATCTGTCTCTTAAGTAGTTTTCATGTTCTTTACAGAGCAAACGTAACTTTAAATACCTTTTCCACATAAAGTACAGTGCATATCCAAAAGCTCCTCCTCAACATTGAGTGCCCTCAGCACTGTTTTTCTACCCAACTTCTGTTTTCATTCCTTCCCAATATCCTCCTTGCTTCCTGAAAGCCAAGAAGATCCCCACTGTCATCATTCCATCCCAATGGTTTCCAGTGTTCTCCCTTCTTCTGTGTCAACAATTCACTCGAGAATCTGATTTTCAGGAGATACACATTCAATTGTCACTTAGATGGATGTAAAGGCTTACTTTGCCTTATCATATTGAAAATAAAGCAGCCATAAAACTGTGGTAAATGAGGTCTAAGATGTTACTCTGGTTTAAACAAAGAGTGTTGTGACCTGCACAGACTGCAGAACCCTGAGGTGCTGGAAAAGATCCTCGGCAAGGAGTGGTGAGGTCCAGAATCTTGCTGTGCCATACACAGAGCAGTCAGAGCAGTGATGCTCCTGGGAGTGTCCCTTACAGGTAATGAGGAGCCTGATCTCTGAGTCAGATTTTGCTGTTAGTTTGGAAATTCATTTACAAAAGTTTATATAGGAAGGTAACAGTTATTGTTTGGGGACAATAATATCACTAATAATGACAGGATCCAACAGGCACATCGGTGAGAAAGTGCTTGTGTTTATTCCTTTGTGTCTTCAAGTACATCAGGTGAAAATCTGAGCTATAGATGCATCACATGGAAAACCATATGGCAGCATCTATGCTTGGACAGGCATTTGACTTGACTGAATTAATTTCTCAGCAAGCTTGTCCTTGTTGACTGCAGGATTTTGGGGATTATAACAGGAATGTGGACAAGGTTATCACGTCCTTCAGGATTTTTAGCATGATGTAAGTATGAGCACAGGTGGGCAGTGAGACATTCTGGGCTTCATTCCTCACCAGGTGTCAGTCACTTCATTCCCACGGTTAGAAATAAAAATCAGTGATGGAGCACCCTCCCCTACAGCCTATTTGTCAAATGCATCTATATCTGAGAATGGGGCTCTTTTTCTCTTTGTAAAGGGATGCTTTGGCACTTTTTCCAGTCCCCAGAGCAAAGTGTCTAATCCTTAGCTGCTGACAGGTTTTTCCCCAGAGCTGCACTGCTGCCTCTGTGATGTGGACAGGACTTTAGTTGTTCCTGCTATTGTTTTGGAGAAACTAAGGGATAGAGAATAACATGTTGTCCTCTTGTGAAAATGGATGGCTGAACAGAGAAATATCTGCAGAGGGTAGAGATATGCAGCAAACGATGCTGAATAACATTGTCTCTTAATTGTATTGATTTTTTTTAATGAGAGTATGGATGCTGGTTTAGCTCATTTGTTTTTTACTATGAAGTACTGTTTGTAATAGAATCACTCATATCCTGTATGTTTTGAGCCCAAGTTTTCATTTATAAAGCATGATTGTATAAAATAAGAGAGAGAATAATTCAACCTGTACAGCACAGATAATTTCCACATTGTACTATAAAAAATAAAGTGAATTCCCAATTTGCTTGTGACTCAGGTGTGAAGTCTCCAGACTGACTTCTGAGCATGCTCCAATTTGGCTGCAAGAAGATGGCTTTTTATTTTTTTAATCTATCATTCTCTAATTTTCATAAAGTAACTTGTAACATGGTTTTGGGAATTCAGAACAAAGATATTCTCCCCTGAAAGGCTCATTCTTCAAGCTTGGTATTACCCAACACTGCTTAGCTCTTGTCTGGCAAGATTCAGTGGGTGGAGGAAGGGAACAGGTCTTATTTTGAGATTTCAAGAGGAGCTGAATTTTATATTAGCTTCACAGTTTATTTGTTTTTATTCCTGTCCAATAAAAAGCTGTTTTTCCATGGGAGCCTGAGGAGAGCTCACTCAAGATGAAAGGAAGTGGAATGTGTCTGAGAGAGTGGCCAAATTTTGATGGCTTCTTTTTGCTGATGGTATGAGCAGTTAAATCTTTTTAAAAGGCAGTGTTGCTTTCCTCTTACTGTATACATTGTCCAGCTCTTTCCCATCCTTTGTGAATGTACCATACTTGATCATCTGCCAAAACCTGCTTGTTTAATTAACCTCTTTTAATTTAACTTCTATGAAGTTTGAACAATCATGTGCAGCTTTGGGGTTTCCCTGGTATTTTAAGTGGGTTTTGGTCATCAGCTCAGCACACTGGGTTAGATTCCCTTTCTGTGCTGCTTAGTGACACAAAGGAGAGGCAGCAGCTTTGTGTTCATGCTTCATTGCAAATACAAGCATTTAACACTGCTGGATAACTTGGTGGGCCCATAGTGATGTTTTTCCCATTAAAATCATCGCTTGGCTCCTTGTGCTTGAGGCACATTGTGTCCCAGGTGTGTTTGAGTGTTCTAAAATAGGACCCCATGGCATACAGAGTGTTTCACATTTGTTTCAGTGATCTGAAATGTGAAACATGGTGAGGACCAGGCATCAGCAAAATCCAGCTCAGGGTGATGAGAGTGACAAAACGGAGAGCTTCTGAAATACATTTGTAATGGATGCTAATGTGGTGTGTGATCTGCTCACACTGGTGATATTTCTCACCCATTAACACCTCCTGGCCCACGCTGAGCCTTGGAGTGCTGCAGCTGACCAGCTCTGGTGCCTGATCTCAATGGCTGACATGAAAAAGCTCCTTTCAGTGAAATCCTGGAATTTCTTGGCTCTGAATCCCTTCACTGATAGCTCAGGCTGTAGCAAAGGAACATGGAGAAGAATGTTAACTTAAGATCATTCCCCTTCAGATTATGTCAGCCTGCCTCCAGCAGATAATGCCACATTATAAATAAAGTGTGTTAGTTGCCTTTCCGACGTCATGAGGCGTGAGCAGAATGATTATTTTCATCTTTGTAGCAATTCAATTTGAAACACCTCTTGAGTGAGGGCTGTGGAGAAGGAGTATCCACTTTGTGTGAAGATATAATCTATTCAGTAATTTGATCACTTGATCAATTTTTTGTGTTTAGAGGCAGTTACCATGCCAGTATTTAACCCCCAGCACAGAGATCTTACAGCAGTATTGCTGGTATTCACTTTTTTGTAGGTTTTCTCCTTTAAATTCACATGTGTGCACATTTCACATAGTTGAGCTTGTCTCCAGGTTTTACAGCTGTCCATTGTTACTTGACTTCAATAAGAAAGCAAAGCAGTACAGCTGCAAAGATATGTTTATTATTATTTATCACTGAATGGACTGATAACTGAAACCATCCACACAGTGGTTACTCCCAGGTTTTCCAAGGAGCCCTTGTGGCAGGAAGCACTGATTCCTGTATCTCCTGCAGTTGTTACTGGAATGCTACTTCACTTTGACCAACTGTCTTGGGTAGGGAGCCACTGGAGCACACCTAAACACCTGTAATATCAATTATGTTTATCGATTAGAGTAGCTCAGGCAACGCCCATGATCAACTAATTGGAGCTTCTTGGAGTTACTGGAAGAACCACGCAGAAGGATTCTTACTCACTTGGGTCACCTGGGTAATGGCTGCTCCAGTTTCCACCTGCCTGCCGCCCATCCAGCTGGAGCTGAGGAAGGCTACAGGGATGAACAACCCCTGCCTGGGCTCTTAGCTGGTACCATTTGCCATTTCATATGAGCATACAATCTTTATTATCAGTAAAATGACATGACAAAAATATCCTCTGCTTCATCCTGTAGAGGATCAATGTCATCAATGTTGGCACCCCTGGCATCAGTTAGCACACAGCTCAGAGAAAGTGGGAAAACCAACACAGAGTTTTTTTTTCTACTTTTTGCCTTTCCTTCTCATTGCTATTTTAACTTTTTTCCCCCCTCTTATTTTGTTTCCCAGAAATGTATTTTCTTTTGCACTTTGCAGGTATCACTTCTTGGTAAGAGTTTTTACTGCTTTAGCTCCATTGACAGGACAGCAAAACAACTGAATGTGTCTTTTGTTAAAACTTGAAATTGTGTTTATGGAGATGGTAAGTTCTGGTAGTTAACACACAGCATTGGGTAGGAGTTTGCCTCAGTACAATGGCCAAATATCACTTCTTTTCAGAAGCTCACTCTGTTTGCTTTATATCACCACCTACAATTTCAAAAACTACTTTGTGAAATACAGTCTACAGAACATTCTTCTCAGAAGAGAAAGAGCTAAACAGTTTCAATAGTGTTGGAAAACAGGTTTGAATTTTTAAATAGAAAATGCTATATCTGCTTATTCCCTTCTTTTTTCCAGCATAATAACTAAGTCTTGCCAGAAAGCTCCTTGCTGCTTATTCTTCACATTTCTAATTCCTCGGATGTTGCAGACTCAAAGGACAAGACCAGTCTTTCCTTTGTTTTTTGTGATCACCTGTTCCAATTTTTTTAAAGTCACATTTCACTTTCTCCTCCCAGAAGAAGATTACCATCAGAACCATTACTATCAGATCTGTCTGCTGAGCCCCAAAGCCCACTAGCTGTTCATCAGCAGCCTTTTTTGTAAAGTGATCACAATTGCCTGTCTAATGGGAAGGTGTAAAATAAATGGGAAGGTGTGAAAACCCCTTGATCTAGTTAACTGATTTTCATCCTTTTCACTTTATATCAAGCAAGATTTTTCCTGTTGGAGTACTGATTTTGAGCCGTCTATATAAAGACTGTGCTGTCACTTCATATGCTTATAACCATCATCTACTGCCCCCAAGCCTTAATTAGTCTCTTTGCTTTCCTTCCTTTTAACATTTTGAGTATGTCATGACTTATTATATTTTGCTTCATATCATTTGTGAGGAATAATTTCATATCTTGTTTATATTTTAATCATTCTCCAACTTGCCTTTCACACAAATGGATTTTAATGGTTCCCTCTGTTTCATATTATCAGCCGTAATTGTTAATTACTTAAATGTCTCTGTAAAATCAAACCCATCACATAATTACACTTAATAACTCATTTTGCTTTTGCAGCGGATTCAGGAAGTGTATGAGCAGTGGTTCAAGTTTTCATTATGTTGTTCTTATGGCAGTAACAAATTGTCTCCATCAGAAATCATCATCACAAAGTGGTTGCAAGGGTAAAAACAGAATGAATTTCTGTTCATGTAATTCTGTTCACATGTGCAGGAGCATTTGTCCACAGTTTGAAGAGTTCATATGCAGCAAAGTCTGGAATTGTTAGTAATTTTTCAGCTTCCTGGTGGATTTATTTGGTGATTTCATCATCTTTGTCAAAGAGAAAGTATATTTTATTTGTATTGGGGAGAACATTTACTATCTTTGATGCTGTAACTGTCATCAAGAGAAGTCATTTAAATTCTAGATGGTAAAAGATTCTTAATTGGACCCCATGTGGTAAGGTCAACTTGCCTGTCAGAGTGCTGTGTAACTTGAGGGAGTTATTCTCTCAAATACTTCAATTTGTCTTTCATTGCAGTTGTGTGGTTCCAAGTGGCAAGAATGAGCAGTCAGGCAGAAAATCTGTGACAGAATTCTTTGACTGCTTCCAAAGCTTTGCACGCTGAAGGTCTATAAATGTTACTAAATTAATGAGTAAAGGCAATTTCATGGAGTATTAATGCTAACAAAATGACATTATCATTCTTTTATGTTTTTATGCAAGGCAGTTATGCAGAATGAATGAGAATATGTAATGGGCAGATTTAATTGATTAAACCCTCTGTGCAGTAAGTGGGAACTCCAGTTTGAGCCACATCCCATTAAATACTGAACTCTTGATTGCTGTTCAACAAAATCAATACAGAGCAGAAGTCAGCAGTGAATCTCGTGCCTGCAGCAGTAATGCAGTTTGACAATGAAAATCAATGCCCAGTCCCAAAACTGAGAAGTTAATAGTATTTGTGGTTTATATCTTTTATAGATCCTTAGGTCCTTAAGGCCATCTGTTAATTTACTGCCTGTGCCTGGATCTAGGGAGGTCACTGACTTAGAGAAATAGTGATTTATTTTGCTTGTTTTGTATCTTGTATCAGTTTTTGCCACTAAAATCTGTATCTTTTGCATGTGGAATTGTTGCTCAAAGTATTAACCTATACACATCTCTAGATAAAAGGCCACCCTCCATGTAGTGAATAGGCAGGAGGGATCCTTTCACAAAACCAAGCACAATTTCCAAAGGTTTATTCTTTAAAAATCAATCTCCTGACAGTGACAATGACAAGTTTAGGGGTTTTTTTTAAGTCTGTAATAAATTCTTTATTAAAATACCTTTTTCATAGAACTAACTTTTAGCCAATTTTTACATACCTCGTGGAAACAACAGGATTGGAGTTTGGTTACAAATAGATTCTATGTTATCCTAGAGTAAACTATCCAACAGCACTATATGAAATAAATGAGAATTTAACTATTTCATCGTTTAGTAATCAGGCATTTTATACTTTTCCTGGAAAGAAATTGTATCTATCTTCCCATCAGTAAAGATTTAAGAGCTGTGTGCCCTGAGCTTTCATTGTATTTTCAATTCTTCCCTTCCCCAGTACAACTCTATGCATATTCATGAATGTCCTATAGACTGGAAATGAAACCCAGTTCTTAATATTTCACAATAATTCTCAGAAATTTTTATTAATAACAAGTTTATTTTTGTGTATGTATGCTGTACATTTTGTCCTGTACTTTGTTATCTTTGTGAAGTATTTAGTACACAACAGAAAATGAGGCACATAAAATGTACATGAGTGCTTAAGTCAGGTCTCAGACCCTACTGGGAAACTGAGCCTGGTGTCTTGATTTGCAGCCCACTGACCAGTAAATCATATTTCTTCTTGAACAGTGAACTATCAAACCCAAACTGAAATAACTGATCATTTTAAAACCTAGAACACTGTTCATTTTTTCAAGTTGTGTCAGAAATCTTACACTCATCTGGTAAGCTGCAGAGCATGCTCCAAAAAAAGGGGGGAGAAGTTTCTGTGTCCATACATGGTAAAGAATTTATGAGAATTGTTTTGGAATTACTGCTGAATCACTCTTAAAATACTCAGTAGAGACCTCTGAAAAATGTGCAGTGGTGTGAAGCAAATTAGCTTCCTGCCACCAAAAATATGTATTTTTAAAAGGCAATCTGTCCATGTAATTTTCCCACTATAAATTTTGCAGAGTGGTTGTGATTTTTATTGTGAGACTGAAGTGCAGGGTTAGAGAATTAGTCTAGACATTTATCTATGGCTTATTTAATAGTGAAAAAACAGTGTCTGGCAGTGTGACAGTGTGAGTGGGTCTCAGAATCACCAATGGGTCAGATTGGAAGGGACCACTGGAGCTCATCTGCTCCAGCCTCCCTGCTCAAACAGGGTCACCCACGGCACAGGATTGCATCCAGGTGGTTCTTCCCAGTGGGGAAGGCTGCAGACCCTCTCTGGGGAGCCTGTTCCAGTGCTGTCACCTGCACACTGAGGTTCTTCCTCAAGTTCAGATGGAAATTCCTGGGCATCAGTCCCTGCCCATTGCTTCTTGTCCCATTGTTGTGCACCAGGAGCAGAGCCTGATCCCTGCTCTGTCCTCTCCCTGCACACACTGACAGGGATGAGGTCTCCTCTCAGTCATCTCTTCTTCAGGCTGAACTCAGCTCCCTCAGCCCTTCCTCATGACAGAGGCTCCAGTCCCTTAGTTATGGGATCACATCCTCTGGCTGCTTTTGTTTTACCCTTAAGCAATGGCAGTAGAGTTGTGGCTGGTAAAAGTTATACACACACCCACCCCAACACAAACAAAGCTTATTTTGTGTACTTACAGTAGGAAAAAAAATACTTTCCTGATGATGTGGCTTCTCTGGGTTATTCCAGTGCTGACAGAAGCAGGACAGTATTTTGGAAATGGGGCTTGTTTGTGTTTTTACTAGGCCAGCTTGCTCCTCTTTGTTAATCTAAGAGCAAGTAAATCTAAGAGCAAATCTTAAATTTCTGCCTTGCTTGTTCACATATCAGCCTAAAAACCAAGGGAATATCCTTACCTGTATCATCTGTCTCTTCAGAATTTGTGTGCTCTCTTCCAGCAGAGCCTGACAGAAGCCTACATTGAAGCAGCTATGGTAAGTGGTACCTAATTCTGTCTTTATCTCTTAATCTAATCAAGTGGTACACAGTAATTCCTGAAGCATAACTGGATTATCAGCACAGTCAAGCCTCTATCCAGTCACAGTTTAAAATGAATCACCTAACAAGGCCATAGTAAAGGCACTGGATAGAGTAGGGACAGTTAAAACACCTCATTATGCAGTTTGATTAATCAGGACACCTTTGAAATCACTGATGATGTTCTGATGGGTTCAGACTGAGATTTATTAGGTGCAGATTTCATCTACTTCTTCCAGGCTCAAGGTACAGCTGTTTGCTTCCTGGAAGGAGATTTTTGTTCCTCACAGTGTTTGTGGGAATAGCTGCTTTTCATTGAGGGATGGGTATGAGTCCTTTTTTCTCCCAATGATTTTTCTGTATCTGTATCTATATCTGTGGGGTTGGTTTGGTTTTATTTTATTTGGGTTTTGTGGCTTTGGTTTTTACATTATGTGGTCATATAGAGAAAACCTACAAAGGCAAGGTACTGCTGAATAGTCTGTAGTCTGGACAAAACTCTGAAGTTCATGGTCTCTCATGTTCCAACAGACTCTTTCATGTGCCTTTTAGAATTTTTTAAAGCTCTGTCAATAGTGTTGAAGGATTCTTATTGTTGCCATTGACTGTCTTCTGTTTAGAAAATAATTACAAATTTGTAATTTTCTGCAGCTCCATAGTAGCAGCAGAATAATACAAATGCAGTTTTGGAAGAAAAGAACAATATTTCAGGTGTTAGGGCTACACTTTCATCTGGGCAAGAAGTGAGAGGTCATTGAAGAAAATGAGTTCAACTTGTACCTACTAACATTTTCAGACTGCTGATTTGACTCCCACCTATATGTGAAGTTCAGAGGGGAGTTACCTCAGCTTTAAGCATTTGTCCCACAACAGATAATTTATTCACTGCCCTTCAGTGCTGACCTTCAGCAGAGGTCAGTGCAGCCTCCAGGCTGGTTTAGTTGCAGTAGTACAGACACTCAGAACACAGTGCATGTGTTCCTGTAGAAGAAAAAGGTAATCTAGTAACCTTGTAATAGTTAGAATTGGTAGTTCAGTTTTACAAAAGGTATTTTACAGATATTCAAAGCTTCTGCAGGTACTGAAAAATCAGCTCAGTAAGTGTATAATAGAAAAGTTGTGATAACTACTGATCTAACACTGTTAATGAAAGCTTCCTGAAGCTTTTCCAGGAACTGGATCCAAGTACTGAGTGCCTTCAGCTCTTAAGATCTGCTCTATACATAACACTCAGCTTTTACATAATACTGGGTGGTTTTGGCTTTGTCAGCGTGTCAAAAGTTACATTAAAACAAACTTGGAGAGTTTTGGTGGAGATTTCAAGTAACAGTAGCCTAATTGTGCTCTCAATAAAGTCAACATAATATGTCACCAGATGAGAATCAGTTTAATGCTTTTAAAGTTGAAGTCCATAACTGTACTAGGATGGATGTGACTATTTGGATGACTGGACAGAGCTGGAGACAGTATCTGGGGCTGCAGTTTTAATTTTTTAAAGAAGTTTGTGTCTTTGTTAATTATACAAGTTACTGGAATGTGTTCAAGTCCATTTATACTACAACTTCTGGGTACTGCAGCTTGAAAAGGCCTACAGACATGCTAATGTTCAACTCCCATTTTAGAAATGTAGTTGTGCACTGATCTCTTTGCTAAACAGAGAGTCTTCATTAACTTGGATTGACTAATTCCAGAGCCTGGGCAAGCTGCAAGTGATAATGAGATGCAGATCCTGGCTGATGACTGATGAAGCACTTGTGGAAAGTTTGTTTTTCCAGACATGACTGAGTTTATGTCTGTAACAGCAACATAACTGGTATCAATATCTGATCAGAAGCCTACACTAATTAATTGGCTCTCACAAAGGCTAAAATAACTTCTATGCCACTGTGAGCAGTGACAAGGGACTCTGCTGCAGCTCCTGGCGCTGAGAAAGCTGAAGGGAAGGGTCCACCTGTTCTGACAAATGAGTGTAAAAACCAAAACTGGGTGGATTCCACCTCTGAAAGGTGTAGTGACTCATGAAAGTGCCCTGTGTACGTGGAATGGATCTGAGTGTCCTGATGACTGTCTCTTTGGCTGCCCAGCAGGTGTGAACAGGGTTTTTTTTGTGTAGAACAGCCAGCCTCCCTGGTGGGCTGAAGGGGGAACCATCTGTTCCTGAGCAGCACAGCACACCTCAGTGTGACCTGGGCTGTGGCAGTGGCTACTGGTGCCCCATTGCTAATGAAAGCACATCACTATTAACAGAGATGTGAGAGAAATGCAGGAAACTGCTGTCTGCATGCAAAAAAATGCTTTTTAATCGACTGCCATCAGTAGAGGCAGAAAGCCAGTCAGATAAAAATCAGCACTTCCTCGGCACTGTTCTGTTACAGTTGTCTGTCTTTCACCACACATTATCGTTGAGTGCTTAATCAGTATTAAATCTAATTCTGGGATGACATCTGAGAAATTGTTTTACAGCATTAGCAGCTGGAAGAATGTCCTGCCTGTTAATTATTTGCATTATCTATCTGTCAGAATAACAGCTGGCAGTTAAAATACTGTAGAATGGAACCCATTACCCAGATAAATGCCATATTTTTGCAGGTGTAGAAGCATACTGTGTAATCTCTTAAAGCCAGTGCCTTCAGAAGGTGATGAAGGAACTCATGTGAGGCACATTCTGTACTGATATGTCTTAGGGAAATGGGAGATACTTTTCTCTGTGCACACATACACAAGATATCTAATGCTAGCAGTTTTATAATGTGCCTAGGGAAGAGCTAGAGTCATCACAAGGGTAGTTAGTCTAAAATTCAGTCAGTCAGCTGTCATTTCTGAAATGTAAGCGTCCTGGCTGGTTTTGAGGAGAATATCAAGGTATCAAGGTATTAGCTGTGAACTCTCTGTTGGGGTTCTGGCAGTTTGCTTCCCATTTCTCCAGCAGTGTGTGAGCCCAGGTTGTCTTGCTGTGCTAAGCCACAGCAGCCTCACTCCAGGTAGAAGGGGTGGAACTGATGACCAGAACTGCTTTCATTTCTGGATAAGCTGTGAATGCTGTGCTGCTGAGAAGGCAAACAGGTGGACTAAATCCATACATTTTGTCCTTCCAGAGTCCAAGCCTTTGCAATCTCTTTCCCAGGGTGCCAGGTTTTGGTCTGTTCTCCAACTGATTCACTTGACTCCTTCAGAAGGAATCTTCCCATGGCAGTATTGGGAGGAGTTCTGCATGGCCTCACTCTTTGCCTGAGGATGAGGCAGTGATGGGGCCTGTGAGGTCTTGATCCATAATGAGTCATTTGACCCCTCTCATATTTTGTCTTGGAGAAGGGAAGGATTGCACAGACTTTTTAAGGAGCCACATGTTCCAGGGTGATGAAAAGGAAGACAGAGGACAAACTGTGGCTCTAAATACAATCTAAAAAGATTTTGGATCTTTTTAAGGAGGAAGACACTTGCTCTTAGGGTCTCTGCACTATTTCAGTCTGTAAATGCAGCTTTCAGCTTCACTTAATTAAATATGCTTTTCTTCTCTCCTGCCAAGTTGTCATGCTTATTCAGTATTCCCTTGAGACAAATACAATCTTGTGAAGGACAAAATATTTGGGAAACATTGGGATGAAAAGGAAATTTAGGAATTACATGGCATAGTTTACAAATAAAAATCCCAAGATGTTTTTTAATCTTACAAATAATGATCTGCTCGTTCTCCCTTCTCCAACCCCATGATTCATTTACCTTTGTACTGAATTCTGTAAATGTGTACTGTATTGCAATTCTTGTTGAGAACATGAAACTTAAGTTACACTATTCAGCCTGAAAATACTGGGGAAAAGCAGTGATAGGACATTCCATGATCTGTGCAAATACAGGGCTGTTTGTAGCATCTGGCTGTCAGATTTCTGTTTGCTTGTCTCATTCCAGCATTCTGACAATTAATCGATATTGAAATACTGCTCTGGATGTGCAAGGATTGGACAGAGTAAGTGCCACCCTGATCTTTTTTCCTTTTGGCAAAACTGCTGTTTGGCTTCTTTAAGTTTTATGAATTTTCACTAGGTATAATCTTTTCTCAAAAAAGAAGAAACTGATAATGATGTAATTTTTTTTCAGGGCTATGAGCAAGACCATTTTTGCAATTCTTGTCATACACATTCAGAAGAAAACAGTAACAATGCATGTCCAGGCCATTCATTTTCATTAATGTTGACAATATACTCACAAATTTTCTACTGTTGGCAGTAAAATTTTGGCTAATGTGCACTTATTGACTGAAAATCCTCCCATGCACTTCCAAGGGAAGTCTTGCTCTCCTATCTACTCTCTATTTATCTCATAAATTACATTGGAATAATAACACTAAAAAATTCCTTTTTATTTACAAATCAGTCAAAAATGGGCAGTAACACTGCAAACACTGTCCCAAAATTGCCCAGCTAGTCCTGGTGCTGTCAGCATCATTCCAGCACTGCCAGTTTTTGCATCCTGCCAGTAAAATTTATTTTAGCAGTAGTTCCAGAGGAAAGTTGTGTTAAACTTCTCTGTCCCCCATCAGTGCTTTGGGGTGAGCTTAAAAAAAAAAAAAAAAAGCGGCAATTCTTGGCCCCATACTGGCTTGGCAATCCCATCCAGTTTTCCCTTTAATATTTTCCACATATGGTGGTGAAATCTAATGTCTGACTTCTTTTCTAAATATAGGATCATAATTCTTTTTAAAATTGTCAATGTGATGAGTCTTATTTGTTTTCAAGAATTTTTTTCCCCTTTTGCAATAAAACAAAGTATTGAGAGTTCTTGTGTTGTCCATTTCCCATAGGCACTTTTGAAGACATTTTATTCCTCTTTTTAAATGTTTTACTGCATATTGGGAAATATCTCCTTTCCAATTTTGAAGCAGAAAGCAGAGTAGCAAAGAGCACATTCCTTTGCCAGTGGAAGAGTGGCCAGGCATGAGCAGGCTGTTCCCCACTATCTGCACAGAGCTTGTTTTTCACACAGCTGGGCTTGGTTTTTTGGTACCAGTGACAGAACAAAACCAGTGGTGGTGGGAGCAAAGCACAGGCTCAGTGGTTTCTTTGCTGAATTTTGAGTGTTTGTCTCTAACATTGCACTACCCAGCTATAAAACCCTCATGTACTTCTGTGTTATTGGAGTGACCAAATGGAAATAACTTCACATGAATGGCTTTGAATTTGCTCTTTCATGATGCAGGATTTTGTCTTGGAGGTGAAAAGTGGCTGCATGTAAGCCTAGACTGTGAAAAAACAAGTCAAGTGAATGAGTTTTATTTCCCCGTCTCCCTGCAAATATTTGTGTTTTTTATCTAAAAAGCAGGAAGCAGCCTGTGATTTTAGCATTATGCCTAGAATGAAATCTGGGTTTTTGAACAGCTTTCCCTGCCTTGGCAGTGCTTTCCATTGTCAGATTCACAATGACTTATAACAGAACTGCTCAGAAGCAGCCCTACCAGTGCAGATTTCAGTTTTACTGGCCTGTTACACCCCAAACCACTCCACTTCTCTTGGCAAAGAAAAGAATATACAGTGTTATGTCAAGGGAGAAACTGGTAAATGGCACTTGAAAACAAACAGTTTTAGTCATAAAGAGAAGAAATTATACCAGTATACAAGTAGAGTCACAACTGGTGATGGTCTTTGAAAAACAGGCAGTTCTTTTTGGGTAGTGGGGAGAAGATGCAATAATATGAAGTTCTTTTTAAATCTCCTGGTATTTTTAAGTTGGAATCAACAGGTTCCACGCTCGTAATGTAAACGTTCTTAGGTATAACTAAAAGCATGTTTGAAAAAACAATATAAGGAAATAAGGAAAGAGGCAGTTTTAAATAAGATTGTTGAAACATCCAAAATGACATGAAGTGTTGTTGACTTTCTGATGCATTACCTCAAATTTTGGGCTTATATTGTTGCAAATTATGTATTCTGTACCTGAATCTGGAATTCATTACAGTCATAGCAAGATCATCTCTGGTATTTTTTTGTTGATAATCACATGCAGCCAGTGACATAAAGATCTGGAAGACTGCCAGAACTGCAGTAACAAAATAAAGCAAATTTCTTACATAATTTCCTGACTAGCACTTTCCCAGAGTACAGTAACCCTGCATATAGCATTTGAAAACATTACCAACAGCGTTACAGAATGAAGCCCAGTACAATTTAATATCTGAGAGAGGATGAAGGGATTAAAGTCTAAGGATACAATTCAGTAAGGACTAGTCAGAAAGGACTTGTATTCCTAAATGTATCTATAGAAAATCACAGTGTTCTCTGTGTTGTCTAGGATTGAAAGGATTTCAAGGTTTGCCACACTTTGCCACTAAACATTTCTTGCTTTTTCTGTTGTAGTCTGGGCAAGACTGACAACATAAAATAGTGAGCTTTGCAGATGGAAAGGAACTGGTTTTGTAACAGATTGAGTTTTGGGAGCAGGGTGTGGGTAGAAGAAGATATGCATTGCTGGTTTAGTCTCAGACATGTGGTCAGACCCTTTTGTTTGAACCTCTCCACATTCTTCAGGATGTGAGTGGGAGTATTCTCCCATACATGAAAACCTTGAACGACTCCTGTGACTTCTCTTACAGTGAACCTCTGATACTGCTGGTTTCTATTGAAAGAATTTTAAATTTATGTTGAGGTAGGACAGGCATGGAGGTCTAAAGACACATGGTGAAATACACAGTGCTTCTGAAATCTGCTGATGCATGAAGGGTGGTGTGAGCCATGGCCTGCAACCTGCAGAATGGTGAGTAAAGGTAATAGTGACAGATTGAGGCTGCAAATTAATAGGAGTTGTATGCTGCACCTTTAGCTTTCTAACATAATGGTTATGAAGTCAGGAAGATGAAACCTTTTCCACTTAGAGGCATTTCTCTTCTGATGGAAGTGGTGGTCACAGAGGCAACAGCAGAGTACAAGAGCCAGGGTGTGGCTTTCTTTCCTTTCTTTCCTTTCAGTCTTGTCCATTGCTCTGTGTGGACACCTGTATTTGTGAGAGGAATATCCAGCTCCTTTGACTGCCTATGAGCAGTTCTGCCCACTGCTCATTCAGAGTTTCTCCCCTCTGGTAAGGACAATAAATTTTCTCAAAAGTTTTCTTCTATGGACCTGGGAAGGCCTACTTTTTTCATTCTTTCTATTTATTTTAAGTTGGGTTGCTTCTGCTCTCTTACAGCCTTTGGAGTTGACTGTGTTTGCTTTCACCTCTCTTCCACTGGGCAAGAAGCCAAACCATGACTCTTGGTGGAGGGATGCAGACTTTTTGGTAAAATGGAATATCTGGTAGGATATATAGCTCTGTCTACAGCATAAATTCTTAGAAACATGGCAAGTGTAGTGAATACAGACATATGAGCACCAAGGTGCCCATGCAGCCCTCATGCAATTCTCAGGGATCGAAACAGAGCCCATGGAATGTGTCTGGAATACCTTTCCAGTCATGTTAAAGCTAGACTTCCTGTATTTAAGTGTAAACTACCTAATAATTTATGCCAAAGTGTCTTCACAGTATTACAAGGAATCTTTTCACCAGGATTTAGTTGTGGTCAGGAATACATTAATGGATGATAACATCTTCTGTTGTAATAGACAAATTTTTCCTCTCTGTAACTAAACTATGAACCCACAGAGGGTGAGAAGAAGCAAAAGTACATAGCCCAATTGAGGAAACAATTTGCTGCTGTTATTTTTAGGGGTTTATGCCATTTGGAAATTTAGCCTAATATGCCTGATCCTTAAAAAAAGGCCAAACAATCACCTCCTCAACCAGTCTTAATAGTGAGAGAGGATATATTTTTTTTTTTCCAAGTTACACACTAACTGTTGACACATCATGGTTCAGTTGTAATACACTCATAACTTGGCTGAACAAAGAAAGGTATTTTTTTCTACATGACTGCTTAGCACACAAACTCAGAGTGATTGGCAAAGCTGAAAACAAAATGTCTTTAAGAGAAAATAAAACAAAGCAGCTTATATAGTAGAGAAGGGAGAGGGGAGTTTTTTTTCTTGCAATCTCCTTAAGGGGCAAAGTGGGGAAATCCCCTGATGCTAGCATGACACAAGATCTTGTGTTTGAAGGCTTGCAGAAGTGTCTCTCATGTGATGACTAATCTCATTTGTCTTTTCTGTTTTTCTGTCACCATAACTGTGATGTTTGAGGACAGCTGGTGTCCTCAGAGCTAAGCCATCCTGTGTTTGTTCCTTGTAAGTCTAGAGACTGAGCCAGTGAGGGTGGCAGTGCAGCTAAACTTGGAGTGCAGAGCCTTGTTCTCAATGCCTTGACAACAGGGCTTTCAAGGTGAGTTGTCTCATGACCCTGGGCCTCCTTGGGCTTGGGGAGAATAATTTTGTCTGAACTGAGACATCCGTCAAAGTCACATTCTCAATCCAGATGGAGGCAGTGAAGCTAAGGAACGTGACTCTATGGACATTTGGATTAGAGGCAGAGATGATTTTGGTGTTCAGTATTGTTCCCCTATATTGAAGGGATATATTTAGGTAACTTCCCACTAAAAGGTGAAACAGGAGCTTTCATTTTCCCTTATTTTTAATTGAGAGAGCCCTGCTGGGCACCGTTTTAAGTTCTGCTCCCCATATTCCTAATGAGGGTTTTTTTTTTTTCCCCTCATATTTCAGGGTTTTGTACTGAAAGTGAAATTTAACTGTTGAAGGATAATGTGGGAGTTTCTGAAACTGAATGGGTAAACATATGTTGGGATTGTCTTACTTAAGACATTCCTTGTTTGCCACTAAGGAATAAGAGGAATCCAAAAAATGTATTGCACTTAGCAGTGGCTGTCATGAATGCTAGAGGAGATCCCATAAAGGGGCTGAAGGTATTTTATTCTATCCATTTGTCAGACCAATCATTGTCTTGTGAGAGGGATTATTTCAGTAAAGAATGAAAGTCAGCTCTCAAGTGAGAAGGAAATGAATGATGTGAGGAGATACCTGACTCACAATGAACTCTGCTCGACAGGTGAGCGTGCACAGTGTTATATAACAGCATATGAACGTAGTTCAAAGGCAGTGTATGGTGAGTCACAAATTCTGCATTCTCAAACTTTATAAGGCATTGCATGAAGTGATTCTTCTCCTCCTAGATGGTGAATTACCTTGAGTAGCAGACCCACGTCTTTTGTATCATATCCTCCTGGTTGTTAAGCACAACTCCTGCATCTCTCCATCTCCTTCAAAAGTCTCCAGGTGACTCAAAAAAAAAAAAAAGAAAAAAAGAAAAAAAAGAAATGAGACGCTGGAATATTTGTCAAGAATACCTTGCATTCAGTGCCTTTTCAGAATCCAAATTCCTCTCATATGTATTTCAGAAGCTCTTGCCATTTGTGTCCTTCCACAGTGTGTATTTTACTTTTTTTACTTTACAGTGTGTATTTAATGTGTATTCATTGAGTTATTGTCACTCTTCATTTTAAAAGTCTTAAGGTTATTTCATGGACAAACAAATCATGCTGAGGTCAAAGCAAGTTTAATAACACTTCTTGTTGAATTCTAAAATATAAGAGGATCATTCTGCTTGAATACTTGGCAGCTGTGAAGTGTTTTAATGAACAGAGCCTTATTTCTGTATGACTAGTAAAGCAAATAGTGTTGGTGAATATACATGTTTGCACAGCAAGCACAAATCTCTTGTGCAGATTTTTTGCGCCTCACTCTCAAGTACATTTTTTCTCAAGGGTTGCAGCCTGGAGCTCATGGAATGACTTTGTAGTGCACAGATTCCAAGCACTAGTCAGTAAAGAGTTTTCAAGTGCAAGTGCTCACAGATGCAAAATGTGCTCCTGTACCTTTACTCTGGCTGTTCTTACCAGAAAATTCTTCTGTCTGTTCACTGGCAATGACTGGCACCAAACCTGCAGCAGCCAGTGTTACCCTGGGGGTCATCTTACAGAATGCATAGGAAGGAGGAAAAATGTACATTGTGCCTCAGCTGCACCTTTAGAATTCAGGTTTGCAGGGTAGGATTTGGGATGTCCTACCCTCCAGAAACAATTTGGATCATTGTGATAGCTGAAGCTGTGCATAGCTGACATGAGCAATCTCACACGAGTGAGATTTTGCAAGGGAAAAGAAACAATCCACAAGAGAATTTATCTCTGATTATTGCTGACAGGATAAATGTTCCAAAAAGATCAAGAGCTATTCCATTGTAGTTTTCTTATTTCATATATTGATAGGCTTCTAAAGCACACAGCAATTAGATAAATTATCTACCAGTGCTCAGTGAGGGGCTGATACAAAGCTTCCTAAGACAGTTAAGAGACAGGTAAGACAGAGACTGTTGGGCAGATCCTAGCAAAAATGGCTGGAATTTCTACCCTTGAAGAAGGCATGACAGAAATCATCTTCAGCTGGTCATAGATAAATATATGCAAAAAAATTTTCTTAGTATTTAGAACACAAAGGACAGTAAAGATGGTGCAGAATTGATTATGTGTGTGTTTTAGAATTCATTTTGCATGAATTCTAAGCAAGGAACTTGCCAGTTCCTGTGACAAAATATTGTAATTTATTGCTTCCCCAGATTAAATAACCAGAAGGTGTTTGGTGGGGTTTTTTTGTGGTGGTTTTTTTTTGTTTGTTTTGTTTTTTTTTTTTTTTTTGGTAGATCTTTAAAATGTCTGGTGAATGTCACAGATTTCTAAATCGAAAAGGTTAAAAACAAAAAGCTTTTTGGAAGGAGACAACACTGTGCAGAACACTTGTTTTTACTCTTCTAATCAATACATACAATTTCTTAAAGTCTGCCTAATATACTGTGAATTATGCAGGTCAATTATTTAGCAGTTATAAAATATGTAGCACTACCCCATCCTTGATATTTTACTGTGACTTGTATTTTTGCTACATATTTTTTGCCTTTCCCTTGAGTAGAACATTGGTTTGTTATATTATTTCATATATAAGTGTTACTCCTCTATATGTAAAATATTTCAATAAATAAAAGTTGAATTTACAATTTAAACTGATAAGGCAGCAAAACCAGTTATCAAATTATATATAAACAGTATATCAAAGGCACTGTGAAAATGTGTGAGGCAAAATGAACACTACAAAGTCAATAGCTGTGCTGTAAAGCTGCAACACTGTTTTTTGAATTGTTGCATATCACAGAAAACCCCACTTCTCTGCATTCTTCAAAAAGTCCTTCTATTCTTTTATCCCAAAGCAAGGACATTAATTAAATCCTTGCTGAACTAATAATGCAGCCAGGAAAAAAAATTGCAAATTTTTGTTTAACTTTTTAACATGCTCATGGAGATTAACTCTGTGCACAGGGCCGGAGGAACTAATCTAAAAAAACCTCTGGGGAACACTTTAGTTGGAGGGAAGAAAAACTGGCACAGCAGTAACTCCTAATGTGTCCTTTGCTGGTGAATGGCGTGTGACTCTCTTCCTTTTCTTCCTGCCGTTCTGCACTGCATTGGAAATGTTGCATGCCCAGGCTTGGATATGTCTCTGACCCAAGAGGGGTGCTCAGAGGAGAGGAGGAAGCTTAATGTGATTTAGTGCCTAGTCTGGTAAGTCTCCATGTGACTCCTTGTGTTGACTCCAACATCCTGGTTATTGCTGTAAAGGGACTAGCTTTATATGATCAGGAACAAAGACACTAATGTCTTCTGTTCTTTCTTTCTGGAAAAGGAACAAAATTTAAACCAGACAACATAATTTGGCCTCTGCTGGCACAAGACTAGGAAAAATAACATTTTGCCATCCCAGCAACAAATTATTTTGTCCTCATTAATGCAATGGCAAAATGTGGACTTGCAGCAGAGGCAGAGCAATTGTGTTAAGGGCCATTGCTCCTGAAAAAGGCAGGAGGGGGATTGGGAGTGAGTTCTGCAGAGCAGTACCCTGTGGCTCCAGCTGTGCACCACTCATCTGCTTTACTGGGATCCATGGGACAGAACAGAGGTGTGGGCAGAGGGATGGGAGGAGCAGAGTGCATCCACCCTTTGATACAGCAGGGGCTGCCCTCAGGGCCTCCCCTCCTGCCCAGGGGCACAGAGCAGGGCTGGCTGCAGCAGCAGCACCACGGGGCTGCTCCCTGGGCTGGGGGATCTCAGCTCTGAGCACTGAAGCAGCTGAACAGGGTGACATTGAGGGGCAAGGTTGCTCAGCCAGCACCAGGGATTTTGAGTATTTGTTTTGCTCATTTCCAAAATCTGTCCTGATTCAAAAGCTTTTTCAGTAGCTGCAGAAATCTACAGTCTTTAGCTCACAGCCCAATCTATCATTTTGTGTTACATCATGCACTATTCCAGAAGGTTGAACTGCCTATGATTTCATAGCACAGTTGATTTTCTAGCTTAAGTCCTCAAGGGACCTTAAACCCACAAATAAAATGAAGAAACTAAAATATATTACTAATTCTTAAATGCAGCATTTATTTGGATTAATAGAGTACAAAATTGTAATGATCCTTTATACTGGATTTGATTTTGGTTCTGCAATGATTCAATAGGTTCAATAGATTCCTGCTTCCCAATCTCACTTTGTCTTTACTTTGGGAAACATTTCTGTAGAAGAGGAATTCTTCTCTGGGGAAATGAGGCTATGGAAGATCTCTAATTGTCTGGGCTACTATCGGTCTATTTAAAAGTTGTGATTTGAAGTCAAAATCCACCTTTCATCCTGAAATATACCTTATAAGATGGGTAATTAATTACCTCAAGTCCCCCAAGTGGTACACAGATATCAAGCTACTGAAAGACAAAATTTTTTCCTTTTTAAAATTCTGATGGAACAGTCTCAACTTATTCTAAGGCCTGTGAATATATTGTCTGGTCTTTTTGGACTAACTAAACTTTAGTGGAGAACAGGATTCTCTCTGGAGGTTTCTCATACCACCAATAAAAAATGGGGTTTGTCCCATTGTGCCAAATCAAGGAATGTATGGTCTGTGCTGGAGGAAAATCCAACCTAGTTTAGTTCCAGATGCAGCTAACTCTGTATGTAAAAACCTCTGTAGTAGTTAATCTTTCCTCATTTGTTGTTAAGAAAAGTGAACTATCTTAGAGTATCCCATCACAAACTGTTGCCTCAGGGCCGCCAAAAGTGGAGAATGTTGTGCTGAGAAGATGCAGGAATGCTTTAAGTGGGCATTGCCTGCTGTGGGAATCAGAGAGCAATTGTTTTGACTTCATGTTTTCATGAAGCTTTTGTGACACTGTGTGCCAATTCAGTAACTTGGTCCTCCTTTAACTTGTACCTATTCTCAAATTGTGTTACTAAAAGCAAGTGTTTTCTGTCAACTCAGTTGTTAAGCCTATTCAGGCATAGTTGTGAATAAAATTAAGTTAGTTGATAGGTCAGTTTATGTTTTGAAAAGGACTTGAGGGTGCTGGTGGATGAAAGGCTGGATATGAGCCAACAATATCTGCTGGCAGCCCAGAAAACCAGTTGTGTCCTGGGTTTCATCCCAAGCACTGTGGGCAGAAGGGGAAGGAGGGGATTCTGCCCCTCAGCTCTGTTCTGGTGAGACCCACCTGGAACAATGCACCCAGCTCTGGGGCCACAGCATAGGAAGGATATGGACCTGCTGGAAACAGGCCAGAGGAGGCCACCAAGACGCCAAGATGAACTGAGGGAGGGAGCACCTCTGCTATAATGAAAAGCTGAGAGAACTGAGGTTGTTCAGTCTGGAAAAGAGAAGGTTTTGGGGTGACTTAACTGTGACCTTCCAATACCTGAAGGGAACTTACAGGAAAAATGGAGAGAGACTTAAGAGTGTGGAGTTATAGGACAAAAGGGGAATGATTCACATAGAGAGTAGGTTTAGATTAGATATTAGGAAAAAACTCTTTACTGTGAGGGTAGTGAGGCACTGGCACAGGTTTCCCAGAGAAGCTGCGGCTGCCCCATCCCAGAAGTGCTGAAAGCCAGGTTGGACGGGGACTGGAGCAACCTGGTCTAGTGGCAGATGTCCCTGCCCATGACGGGGGTTGGAACCAGATGGGCTTTAAGGCCCCTCCCAATCTAGGCTGTTCTATAAAATGCTGTTCCTGCTGTGAGTTGGACTTGTGCAGTGTCCCGTTTCCATCACCAGCGGGGCTGTTCCAGCTGTTGTTCGGACACAACCCGCAGCAGGCAGGGTTTGGAAGGTGCCGCTGGACTGGGAAGCGCCCGTCCCGTCCGGGCCGTGGCGGGGCCGGTGCCGCCACCGCGCGGCCGAACGGCGTCAATGCCCAGCGGCTCCGCCTGCCAAAGCTGGTTCCTATAAAAACCAGTTGGAGTCACAGTTATTCCTCTTCTTTTTCCACCCCCCTCAGGCTTTGCAGCTGTTTCTGTTTCGGCTTTATGAGGTGACAAGCCAAACTGTCCAACAAAACATCGCTCATTGTCACTTACTGTTGCCCGTAGCAGACGCCTGAAAAGGTCAGACCACTGCCTCCAGGTAGCACAGCAGATCCTCATCCTTTAGTCCTTGAAGTTACCCCCTTCTGTCACGGAAATGTTTATGTGTAGAGAGAAAATAACATGAGTCCTTCTTACTGGAGTGTTGTAGATGCTGGACCGTGTCCAGAGAAGGGAAATTAAGATGGTTGAGGGGTCTGGAGCATCAGTCTCATGAGGAGCAGCTGTAGAGGCAGCTGATAACTGGAGGAGGCTCAAGGGAGACTTTATCACCCAACTGTCTGAAATGAGGCTTTTTCAGCCAGGTGGGTGTTGGTCTCTCCTCCCAAGTAACAAACATTAAGGTGAGAGAAAACAGCCTCAAGTTGTGCCCTGGGAAGTTTAGATTGGATATTAGGAAAAATGTCCTCAACAGAACAGCGCTGGCACAGGCTGCTCAAGGGAGTGGTGGAGTCAACACTCCCAGAGGGATTTCAAAACCAAGTAGATATAGTGCTTAGGGACATGGTTCAGTGGTGGACCTGGCAGTACTTGGTTACCAGTTGGGGTCTATGATCTTGAGGGTTCTTTCCAACCTGAACAGTTCTATGGTGCATCCTTCATGCTCCTCAACTGCATTTTTGCTTCCCTGTTTAGCTTATCTGGTAGTTTATAATGGGTTTTAATTCACTCTTAAAAAGATCAGCACAAGCCATAACACAGTAGAATTTTTTTTTCATTTCTGCTGTCACCTTTTACTGCCACAAGAGGAAACTCCAGAGTCTGAGGTAGGACAGTATTTTAGTTGCTTTTTCCATCTGATAACTGGAAAACTGCTTAAAGGACACGGGAATGGCAATGCTTCCTGCCCTCTAGCTACAATCAACACTGTTCAATAACTCAAAATTGGTCTCTGCAATTACTCAACACAGATTAGTTTCTTCTCTCTCTCCCTATCTCCCTAAATTTTCCTTATAATAAAAAAAGTGCCTTTTTATATTTTTTCTGGTGTTTTTTCTTTCATTGTTTTGTGAGTTTTTTATCATAGGATATACTCCTCTGCCACATATATCTACATCTATACATCACTTCCAGATTACTTAAATAATGTTATTAGGAAAAATGACCAAATGGGGGGAAAAAAGTAGCCTGGAAAACTTTACTATGAACACAGAAGGAATAAAGTGGTGGGTGAAATGGCTTGGAGGAGGAGGTTTCATGCAGACAACAATTTATGGAGAGGCAGCTGCTTTGCATGAGGTTGAAGAATTTTGGTTGGTTCTCCAGATTCTTTGATTTAGATTTAGACTGCTGCTGTTCATAGTCTGTCACTAAGAAGCTGTAATCAAGTAGGGCTCAGATACTTCCCTCCCACATGTTCTTTGTAGCTGCTGCTGTCAGACAGGAAAAAAATCTTAGTTCAACTCTAGCACTGCTAAGAAAAATGTGACCTTTGAGCTGGAAGCGCCATGGTTCTGAAGGGAACGTTCTGTAACATAGAAAGATAGAATCTTTTTATATATTGCTGCTTAAACAGTGATCCAAAATAGTCTGGAACTGTCCTGACTTACACTGAGTCCAAAGTTTTATTTGTTTGGAAGGCTTCAATGCACTCTATTATCACATCCAATCTGTTGCAATTAAATTGCATCTTGGTATTTAAAGGTGCATTTGGGGTAGAGTTTATGCGGTGGGGGTTTTTTTTGTTGGTGTTTGGTTGGGGTTTTTTTGTGGTTGTCTGTGTTGGGTTTGTGTTTTTCTCTTTTTCTCCACTGAATGAAGATACTTCTCCCTTCCTGCAGCGAATGTGTTTTCCCTCCATTTCGGTTGTGTTTCTCCTTAGGTCAGCGAAGGCTGGTGGGTTTGCCCTGAATTTAGAAAAGGATTGGTGGAAGGTTTTTTAGCAATCTCTGGAAAACAGCACTTGTTGAACGCCATCAACTCCCTCTCCCGCGCCATCTCCTGCCGTAAGCCAGGCTGCAGTTTTGGGCTGGCTTCGGAGGAACCCGGGGCTGCGGCGCTGCGCCTCGGTTTCGGCGGCCTGAAGCTCCTTGGCCATTCGCCCTTTGTCGCGGGCGCCACCCTCCGCGCCGTGTCCCCTCAGGGTCCCGCCCTGTCGCCCGGTGTCCCCTCAGGGCCGGGGCGGGGGGTGCAGCCGTGTCCCCTCAGTGTAGGGCCGCTGTGTCCCCTCAGTGTAGGGTGGGGTGGTGCTGCCGTATCCCCTCAGAGCAGGGCCGGGTGGTGCCGCCGTGTCCCCTCGGTGTGGATGGTGCCGCTGTGTCCCCTCAGTGTAGGGTGCTGCAGCCGTGCCCCCTTAGTGCGGGGCGGGGCTGCCGCGTCCCCTCAGGGCCGGGCAGGGCGGTGCTGCCGTGTCCCCTCAGTGCGGGGTGGTACCACCGTGTCCCCCCAGCGCCGGGCCGGGCCGGGCGGTACCGCCCCGCTGACGGAATCCGGCGCGACGGCGGCCGCGCCACTTCCTGGCGGCGGGAGCGGGGCGATGGCGGCGCAGGACGTGCTGGGGCAGACCGCCCGGCTGGCCTCGTCCAGCGCCCTGCTGCAGGTGCGGGGCCGCCCCTCCCTCCTTCCTCCTCATCCTCCTCCTGCTGCTGCTCGGCGAGGCGCCGCAGGTGCTTCCCGTGCGGCTTCTTTCACAGGTGCTGTTCCGGGTGGTCACCTTCGCGCTGAACGCCTTCACCCTGCGCTACCTCTCCCGGGAGCTCCTCGGCGTGGTCAATGTCAGGTGAGGGGCGGGCGGCTCAGCGGCACCCGTGAGGCGTCCCGGGGCTGGTGGGGCTGTGGGGCAGAGCTTGTGCTCCGCGCTGGTCTGTGCCTGTCACTGGCGGAGCTGTTGTTAGTGCTGTGCAGTCTGCTGTTGGCTTTGTCACAGTGTTTGGTCATTTCACGCCTTCCCAGGTCCGTTTTGGCCTGAAACGCCGGTAGCACTGGCCTGGTTTTTGTGTTTAAACGATCAGTATGCAGAGGAAAAACTAGATACAATGTGCTTTTCCTATAGGATATACTCTGTATCTTCACATTTGGCCGGCAGCATGTATTCTTGCCTTTTGAATCCTCACACGAAATTACTTTCTCTACGTTTTTAGGGGATGGTGATAATTTTAACTCATATAACCATGCTTGCACACCTGTAAGAACTTAGCTGCCAGGCAGTCGTGTAAAAAACTGGGATGCTACCACATGAAGGATTTCCAATTTATAAAAAGAAATAATTTTCTCTCCTTTTTTTTTTTTCTTTTTTTTTTCTTTTCCCTTTTCACCCTCTTTAGGCTGACTCTGCTGTACTCAACAGTTGTCTTCCTTGCCAGGGAGGCGTTTCGTAGAGCTTGTTTGAGTGGAAGTGCCAAGAGAAACTGGACCAAAACAATTAATCTCTTGTGGCTGACGTAAGATACCTTTAAAAGTTTACTTCCTGTAGAATTTCTCATTTTTGTCTGGGAGCTCACAGAATGAGAGGAAGTGTTTATTTACTGAGGTAATTATTTCAGCATTTAGAAGCCTCAGTCATGTTTCTGAGGTAGGATTAATGTAGGAAGCTGCTGCTTTAGCATTTATGGACTTGATTTCTTCTTGTAGCACATGAGGAAATTCATTGCCAAAAGTGCCATTTCTTCTGTTGCTTGAGTTTCATTTAGGCTGTAGCTGTTGAAGGAAAATCCTGTTGCACAAATACTTTGTTTTTTTTTTTTAAATTCCTCTTCCTGCTCAGTTTTATTCTTTTATTACTCTATGTGCATTTGTGAACGTCAACATAAATATTTGGGTAGGAGAGACATGAAAAGGTAAAAGAAAGAGTTGGAATTAAACACCAGGGAGGAAGAAGGGTTGCTTCTTTCAGCTGTGGTGCTGTTTGTAGCAGGACAGCTTGAAGTCCCTGCAACAAGCAATCACACATTGCACTAAAGTGGATTTTATGGCTTGTTTCTCCATTCTGGTTCCTGGTTCTCTCTGCTCTCTCCCTCTGTCAGCTCTGGCTGCTGTGTAGCCCTGCTGGGCTGGGAAATAAATGTACCTAACTTCAAATGAAGGTTAACTTCAGTGATTCATCTGAAATATGTCTTAGGAGCTTGATGTCAAATATCTTAGGGATCTGATAGTGTGAGGGTCAAAGAGATCTTGCTCCAGTGATGTAAAACTTGATGGATGCTGCCAGAAGCTCTGTGTTTCTGAAGCAGTGTCAGCAGAACAGAATGGGCAGGCTGATGTGGGATCAGAATTGTTTGCTGGTCCTAAGGCACAAAAATGCAGATATTTAACCTTATGGCTCTGGAGTAGAAGTGGACAACTCAGATAAATGTTTTCTGTGTCTTGCAGAGAATGTCTTAAGGGTGTTCATTACAAAGGAAAACATTCATTTTTGGTATGGTAACAATGGGAATTAATTCCTGAGGGCCTTTTTTAGTGTAATCATTGTGGTCATATGTGATATTGTAATGTAATGTTTTGTTTTGTTTTCTGCTGAAATAACATTTCCATTAATTAGTTTTTATGTTAACTTTTTAGAGTCCCTCTTGGTGTCTTTTGGTCTCTTATCTTGGGCTTAGTCTGGCTACACCTGCTTGAAGTACCCGACCCTTCTGTGGTTCCTCACTATCAGGCTGGTGTAGTGGCATTTGCTGTTTCTGCCATTATTGAACTCCTGGGAGAGCCATTCTGGGTTTTAGCACAAGCTCATTTGTTTGTGAGACTTAAGGTTAGTAAAGCCCATGGGGTGTGTGCATGTGAGGGGAATCTTTACTGAAAAGAACAGATTGCTGACATGGATCTTTGTATATTCAAGCATATAAAACCCCTGTGTGTACTGTTTAGCACTGCATGGCCTGGTTTGTAACATGTCCAGGAATTTGTATCCATTGAAGCAAGCAAGTTGGTTTATTTAGACATTACTACCTTCAAGATCATTAAATTCTGAAACATAGGTTTTGATTGGAGGGAAAGACTCACTGCTTCCAGAGTTCTACATAAAACTGTGACATGTATCTATTGAGAACATGATAGTCTCAAGCAAAATTTTCTCCCTTAAATCCAAAGGACTGGGAAAATGCAGTGGAGGATCTGTGAAATGCTAGGATAGAAAACTTTCAGAGAAATGACAATCTGAGCAGGCTAGCTCAGCAGAAAAAAACTGCAATAAACTCACACTGACTTCAAAGATCTCACATTCCTACATAAATTCTGTACATTAAACGTATATATTTTAAGCTTGTGTACGTGGTTAAGTTGCCAGAAAATAACCCTTCTCTGTTTTGTGTTTCTTACAGGTGATTGCTGAAAGCCTTTCAGTAGTCTCAAAATGCATTTTGATGGTTACCTTAGTAATCCTTTATCCTCACTGGGGCCTTTACATTTTTTCCTTGGCTCAGGTAGGTTCCTTTTATTCTCTCTCAGCAGAATTTAAATTTTCCTTTGCTATTTAGCCTGCTAAAAAACTTTGGGGAACTGAGGGAAAAAGCTCCTGGGAGGTTTAAGATTTAGAATTTATATTTGGTATTTTCCTGATACACGTCATTGACTTGGTACTTTGACATTGAGGTAAAGTGAGGTACAAGGAAACACCTTTGGTCTGTGAAGGCACATCTTGCAAATGAGGTTATGTTATTCTAATCACACAGAGCTTTATCAGCCTGTACCACCAACCTGCATTACCTTATCAGAAGGTGCTAATCAAGTGCAATTAATTCAGATTAAAACTTTTTCTTGATGACAGTGAAGGAGAGAGAATTTTTTTCCTTCAGTTTTTGCCCTGGCTGTTGTAAATTGCTTATAACTGATGGAAATTGAAAATGTTCTGTGAAGTAAGAGATGTAGGCAGTAGCTGCTCTGTCAGCTTGATTTTTGATTGAGTAATTGCTTTATAATTGAACCATCAATGTTCTAAAAATGCTGAATAAAACATGAAAATTAGCAAAGGTCTATGATAACCCACAGGTTAAAGGAAGATAAAAAGATCAACAGCATTCTTAAGAGCTGTTCAAAGCCTTACCTAGTTTAATATTTGGTAGGCATAAAGACTATGTACCTTTTCTTCTCACTGTATTTTCACCTAGTGTATAATTCTGTATTTCTGAGTTAAATTTGTTTCACTGTTTTTCTTCTCTCCTTCCTGATCTTCCCAGCTTTTATATGTCAGTGTTCTGGTACTGTGCTATGTAATTTATTTTGTGATGTTTTTGGGATCTCCTGAAGCCACAAAGAAGTCATTTCCAATTGCTAGAGTGAAAGCTCTGTTACCTAGCTTCGTGGAAGATGAGGTAAGTTGCACAATTTATTTCTTGACTTTCTTCTTAAAATCTCATGTGAGGGCACTTTGAATGTTGCTTTTAGATTGGGAAGTTGAGTGGTTTTGGGGTTATTTTTGCCCTATAGAAGATATGATAGATTAAGTAAAAAATATTACATAGAAATTGTATTTGAAGTTGGCATTAATAAAATTCTTGTCAGAAAAACATCATGAAACTTGGAATTCTTTGTTGTTATGGGTTTGTTGTTGCTGACTTGATTTATGCAAAATATTAGTAGATATTAACTGGAAGTAGACCATCTGCATTGTGCAGAGGAATGACCAGCTATCACTGGATCTGAGGAAGAAAAGAAACCAGAACCATGTAACAGTGGATTTTTGAAACTTTGTTCTCTGCACAAAACAACATGATACTCCACAGCATCCTAGAGGCACTCAAACAAAAAGGAGGCAAAGAAAGAAATGAAAAGATTCATTGAGGAAGACAACATTCTGGATTGCATTTATGGATTGAAAATATAAAGGTTCTTGGTTGCAAATCTTATAAGGACAGTTTGAAGAGCAGTAAACAATTCATATCACCAGTGAGGGTGAAAGTTACACTGGCACGTTAAACACCCTGGGTGTTTTTTTCCTAACTCTAACCTTGATTAGTATTTTCTGTAGAATTCTCTTATGGGTACTTTGTCTGCAGCAACAGCACTTTCCAACAAGGGAATCAGATTTTGCCAGATCAGTGATGTTGGTGCTTGAATTCAGCAATACTTTACATTGGTGGTTGGTAACTGTGGCACTGTGGATTTCTTCAGCGCTGCAGTTGGAGCTGCCCTACAGTGTAGCATTGCCTTGCTGTATTCTATTTCTTTTTCCTATTTCTGTAATTTCAATCACATTTTTACATTTCAGGGTTTTTTGGGGTTTTTTTTTGCAGACCTTTGTTAACTGGAGGGAAGCACGCTTGACTTGGAGTTTCTTCAAACAATCCTTCTTGAAGCAGATTTTGACAGAGGGTGAGGCTTGACAGAGAAGTGTGAGGGAAAAGAGCTCATGAAAACTATTTCCAAAATTGACTTAAAGTTTCAGAAAGTTTGGGTGGGGGAAGAGGAGGCACATGATTGCCAACCTGAATGGAGTTTTTGAGGGTTTTCAGAACAAGGTGCTGTCCCGTTTGACTTTGTCTCTTGCATACTTAGTATTGGAAGTGCCTGAACAAGGATTGGGAAGGATTTAGGGGCTTGTTCTGAAGTTCTTTATTTTGAACTTACAGGTGAGCGATATGTGATGACTTTTTTGAACGTGTTAAATTTTGGAGATCAGGGTAAGTGTGATGGTGTTGTGGATTGGTGACAAGAGTTTTCGTAGTCACTGCTCTTCATGTAGTTCTAAAAATGACTTAAAGTGTTTGAAGATAGCTTGAAAATCTGAGAATGTTTCAAAGCCTTTGAGAGGCATTTCAGGGAATAATTAATATAAACTTTAAGATAATAGAATTATAGAATAGCCTGGGTTGGGAACGACCTTCAAGAGTATCTAGTTCCAACCCCTCTGCCATGGGCAGGGATATTCACTAAATGTATCTCTTTCTCTTCTCCTGTATCAGTAAATCCTTACATTCCTGTTCTCATTCAGTGAACTTTATGAGGATCTTCTAAATTCTTCTACAGCAAGAATTTTAAGTGTGGTTTGGTGCTGTTCTAGATTCACCTCTGTGTAGTTGGTGCTTTTGTCTTACCTTTGCCATTAACAAACCTTGCAATTTTAATCTGTAGTTGCTTTACTACAGAATTTTTAGAGAATACTGCTTCAGTGTTGCAGAGTTCTTTTCTCTTTTTTTCCGACATGTTGAATTAGATTTCATGTTGTTATTAAAGACTTGGAATTAAAATATGTCTAAAACTCTGAGATTGCTTCTTTTTTTTTTAAGGTGTATATGATATTGTGAATAACCTTGGTTCACTGGTGGCCAGGTTTATCTTTTTGCCTATTGAGGAGAGCTTTTATGTATTTTTTGCTAAAGTGTTGGAAAGAGGGAAGACTGTAAAGGATCAGAAGCAGGTATGTTTATTTTGGATTAATTACATGTCAAATGCTTGATTTTTGTTACAGATAAGTCGCATCACAGAAGTGTGATGGGCAGAAATGACTGTTTAAATTTGAGTATCAAGGCAGTTAAAATTGAAGAGTGGAGAACAAAAATGTTGAGTGAGGCTGGACCAAAAAGAAAAGAGAATAGGTAAAATGCTAATGAAATAGAAATGAAAATATACAGTGGCATAGTGCTACTTTGCATCAATAAAGTTAACATCAGCTGCTGCAAACAGTGTGATGGAGAACCTACTCTACTGTGTATTTCCAGATATAGCAAGCCATTATTTAAATAATGGGATCTATTGAATAAATGCTATCTGGAAGTACTTTGTTAACTTAAACATATCAATAGCTGTTAAATAATGTTTCTGAAGAGTGCAGCTTTGGGAAGAAAAGAATTGGATTTTTCTTGTGTTTGAGTTATATGAGGGGGATTAGTGAATAAGAGCTTTGTTCCACAGAGTAATATTCTTGATCACTCATGAAGGTCAGCCTGTAGCAGTCCTGCTAATTGCACATCAGCACACAATTAAGTCCTGTGCTTCAGGTCCTTGGTGGGCTAAGGGAGATGTCTCTGTGTGTGTATTTTATATAAAATCTACCTGGTGTGTAGAACTGAAACAATGGTGGAATAATAAATATGTAAAAAACATTTCCAAGTTTAGAGCATATGTGTGAATAATTCAATAACAAAGGACAAGTTTCACACCTTCTTACACCATGCAGACTGATTTGTTTCTCTGAAGAAGCATTTCTGCACGAGAGTGGCTGTTATTACATTGATTCTGATTCATGTGATTTAGTGCTTTTTTTTTCAGGATGATGTTGCTATGGCTGCAAATGTATTGGAATTGCTGCTGAAGCTTGTGCTCCTGATTGGCCTCACCATCACTGTTTTTGGCTATGCCTATTCTCAGCTGGCTCTGGATATTTATGGAGGCTCAATGCTCAGTTCTGGAACAGGTAAAGATTTATAAACCTGGCAAAAAAACCCCCTATAGCTATTATGAATTTTTTGTAAATCAGCAGTTTGGGTTTTTTTCCTGTGAAACCACTGTTGAAATCTGTGATTTAGCTCATCAGAATCCTTCATCTTGTTTATTTGTGTTCTCGTCAAGATATCTAGACAGCAAACTTGTTCAAATGTACTTAGGTTTCCATTATTAGTGTTAACATTACAATTTCTATCTCTTAGTATCAGTGCCTGTAAAAACAAAGTGGTTTGATAAAAGAAATCATTAACTGTTGGTCTTTCTAATGTGTTTTTTAGGTCCAGATCTCCTCCGGTGTTACTCATTGTATGTCCTGTTTCTTGCTGTCAATGGAGTAACAGAATGTTTTACATCTGCCTTAATGTGCAAAGAAGAAGTGGACAGGTAGGAAACAGTGTCTTCAGAATGTTCCTGTAAATTTATTTGTTGATAAAATTTAATCAAAATTAAATTTAAGTGGTGACATTAAAGAGGAATTGGTGCTTTTGAAATTGGCACAAATAGTATCCTGCCCCACAGAAAAGCAACTGCTTGCTAGGCTGTCTGTATTTAGATTAGATGTAGAAGCTTTAGCAAAAGAAGTTGAAAAGTTTGGGTAAAAGGGTCAGAAACAAAGAAATAAAGATTGTTAATTTAGCTTTTGGCATGTCACTAACTGGTAAAGTAATTTAAATGTGTGTTTTCTGCACAGATTAGCTTGAAGTTACACTTTTTGAGACAATCGTTTGAGTCACTGAAAGTTTGCAACTATTAATTAATATTTTTCATGTACAGGTACTGCACATACACTTAGGAATGATCCAAGCTGTGGGTGTGAATCCAGTGGTTTACTGCTTTGTAGGAGGTTGGTCTGGGTCACCTCCTGAGAGCCCTTCCAGCCTGGATTATTTCCTGGTTCTGTGTTTAGGCTGTCCCTGATGTGGCTCTTTCAAATTAATTTCAGTGAGGTTTATTTTCCACAATCAAAGTGGGAGCTGTTTTGGACTTAGCAAGGGCTGTTTTCACAACCCCTTTAAAACATGCACTAGTTTTCCAAGTCATTGTTTATAACAGAAACAAAATAAAGTGTCCATTTGTTCTTGAGCATTCATTTTCTTTAATATATTCCTAATATAAAATAGCAAAAATGCACAAGTTTTTACATTACAAATAATTGTTATTAAATTTAATTTTCTGCAATGAGTGCACAACTGATCAGTGTAATAGAATTTCATTCACATAATGTAGTTCTTGGTTTAATTTGGTTGGTGTATTTTCTATTCTTTCAAATTATTTTTTATCTTAATACTCAAATTTATTTTCACTAGAAGATGGTAAGAGAAATTCTGTTACTCATGTTAGAAAATAAAAGATCATTAGTAAATGAATGCTGTTAAGTGCATGTTATTTCTTTTTTTTCTTTTTTTTTTTTTTCTCTGCAGGTACAATTTTGTTATGCTGGCCTTGTCTTTCACATTTCTGTGCATCTCTTATTTCCTGACCCACTGGTACGGCAGTGTGGGTTTTATCCTTGCCAACTGCTTCAACATGGGCATCAGGATAGCTCACAGCACCCACTACATCCATCACTTCTTCAGAGAGAGCCCCCACAGACCTCTCACGGGCCTGCTGCCCTCACCAGCTCTGCTGCTGGTTTACATCAGCAGTGCAGTGATCACTGCTTTCTCAGAGGTGAGCTGCTTCCTCTCTGCTCTCACTGGCCATGCTGCTGTCAGGTGGCTTTTGTGTCCACAGAGAGAGGAATGCCATTAGGAAAAAAGGCTAGGATGATTTGCATTATAGAAAGGCAGGATGTATTGTTAAGAGAGTCTTTGTAGTCAAGTTCTCTGCCACCTGTATGAGGGGGATCTGACAAGTAAAGTAAAATCTTACCCATTTCCGCTGTGTGTAGTCAATCCATGTTCTTAAGTTATTAATAATGGAAATTTCGCAGTGGCACCAAGAAACTGGCATTAGAAATTCTGTAATAAAAACAAGTAACCAAAACTAGAAGGAAAACAAAATTGCTATGAGACTGTTTAACACATTTATTCAGTATAAGATGGTGATTGTGCAGGCTGATTATTAAGGGGATTGGAGCTTTCAAATGTACAAAAATTTGACAGCTTTTAAATTCATTATGGCTGAGAAAGAAGAATTTTATTTTTTGGAGTGGGAGATTTCCAGTTTTCTTAGAAAATAGCCTGATATGTTGCTGTACAGTAGCAGACTTGCCTGATAGCACCAGTGAAGTTTTGTGTCACCTCAATTAACACATTTCTGCATGCCAGATAACAGCAGCTTCCTCATTTACCAGGTATCTACTGAATGGTTATTTTTTTGCTGACAGAATGTAAGAAAGCAAGTGTTGTAACTCCTAAAGATGATTTGTTGTAGGGTCAGAGCCTGTGCAAAATGGCTCTTGGCTTGATTGTGACGTTGGTATATTGGACCTTATTTCTTGTTAAGACAGTAAGTGTACTTTGTGTTGTGCTGGCTGGTTTTCCTGCAATCCCTTGTTTTCCTTCTTTTCTTTGTTGTAGGGTTTGTTCTGCTGTGACAAGGGCTGGATGGCCAGGCTGATCCATGTCACCACAGGTGCCCTGTGCCTTGCAGCAACCCTTGCTACAATGTTCTTCTCAGAGACCAAGCTGATCCACTTTGTCAGGAGCCAGTTCCTCTCCGGTTATCTGAAGAAAGGAACATGACCTGCTCTTGGTACAGTTCTTGTACCTGCTTGCACTAAAGGGCTGTGTTTTTTCCATAAGATCTGTATGGAAAAAAAGTTTCTACGTGTGTTTGGGAGCATTGATAAGGGAGTGGCAATGTTGACAGTTGCCACATGAATATTATTTTGTCCTTTGAACTGATTAGTACAGCAAAAGAGGGGTGAATAATTTTCTCTTTATGCACCATTCTTTTCTAAGCTTTTCTTCAAACAGCCTCTGGAGTTTTAAGCTGCACCCCCTGACATAAGCTGGTTGACAGACTCCATGTAGAGAGCTCTCCTTCCTGCCACTGGACTGTGTGGGAAGGCCTGATTGCTTTAGAAGGCTCTTATTTGCCATGGGTGCTGCTTAACTGGGGAGAAAATGGTCAGGGAAAAAACTCCCCAAACCAACCACAACAATAAAAATACCCCAAACTGAGGAGAACCCTCGAGCAAGGACCAGCACCAGTGTGAGCCTTGTGGAGCAGAACACAGCGTGGTGCAGAGGGATTGAGCTGTCACTGTTTGAAGTGCAAAGTGGGGAACAGAAAATCCTGACGTTTACAAGTAAATTAATGGAATACACAGCGTGTGGCCCTGCTGCCTCTGTGAGATTATTTCATTCAGCAGATCCTTCATGTCTGAGGGCATTGATTAACTTGTCAGAAATACTCTGAAGCCTTAGCTGGAAGAGTTTTTGGGCATTGTCTACAGAAGGTGTTGAGTACAATCACTGATGGTGCAGTTCATAAGGTTACTCACAAAACTTCTTACTTTCATTCCATTGTTTTTTGGGGTTGTCTGAGATTTTAAGTGCTAGCATGAACAAACTTAAGATGCTAGCACGAACAAACAATAATTTTTTTTTATCTGTGCAATTGAATGTTAAATATATTTAATAAGATTTTTTACAAGGAATTATGCATATTGAAGATTTCTTTATTAGATAGTAAATACTTCCTTTCATTCCAATGTTTTCTCATATCTTGTTTCTTTACTTGTTCAGTCTCAACCTCTGGATTGGCTTTTTTTGGTTGTTTTTTGAATTGTTGAAAATTTGGACATTCAGAAATTCTAAAATTACATTTAATGCTGCTGATTTAGGTGTACTAATGGCATATTGTATTGCTGGTCTAAGATCTGAACTGGGCAGTTTCAAAATGTACAAGTGGCAGGTTTATAATAATCACTGTTCCCTTTGCAGTGTTTGGATGGACCAAAAAATGTCAAGGGATGAAAAATGTGTGCTCACATGTGTGCAGTTGAAAGCTTTGAGTTTAATTATGTAGCAAACTCTGCAGATCCTCAGACTGCTTAAAAAAATTCACTGCAGTGGCATTGTAGAGTTCCTTCTGGTGACCTCAGTGCCCAGGCTGACATGCTTTCAGGGCCTTCAGCTTGTAGTTAGAAATATTTTCTAAACTCTGGTAATTCCCACTTGGAAAACATTGCCAAAGGTACTTTATACAAGATTTTGGTGACTGAAAAATGATCATAGAGAAGTCAAAATGTGACAGTGAAGGGAGAGGAGTGGCCTTGCACAGCCAAGGGCAGTTGTCTCCATTGTCTGGCTGGAAGTAGATGCAGACTTGCTGATTCTTCTTATGCTGTTTTGAAATCTGTCAAAACAAAACAAACTCTACATTATTCTGTCCTCTTAATCCAGAATTCAATAGTTCTTTGCCTTTTAAATTTTTCTCTTCTGAGGTGTCCTACAGCTTTTTTTTCTCTATTCTGTCATATGTGGAGTTAGTTATGAAGTACAGCTTCAAATACTTCAGAGGATTGAAACTTCTTTATTATGAATGGTCAATGCCTACAACAGTTGCTTCTCCTTTACTTGTTTGTAGTACAAAAAGTCAGGACAATTGAACCTATGGACTGTGTTTTAAGGTCTGTCTGTTTCTGTGGGTCTTTGGGATCCTACTATGGTGATCTCTCAATCTGTACAGTGAATTTTTATGACTCCTTGGAATGAGAAATTTTGTACAGCCCTGTACCTAAAGTGCTTTGGAGATGGAAGAACTTCTCATACCAAATTGAAGCTTGAAGTAATTCTGCCTTGTCTGCTCTTACAGCCCCAGCTGTACACTGCTATCACTTCTGCTACTTGCAATCTCATGAGTAGGGAGATGTGAGATCTCCTTCTTCAAACAGTGACCTGTGTGGTCTCATAAATATTAATTAATATAAATGCAGTGAAGTCACTTAAAGATGAGTTACATTTTTGCACCAATTTGTGTTATTCCATATTGGAAATATGATTTGTCATATTTCATATTGGCAAATCTTGCTTCTGAAATGCAATTTTATATGAATCAGGAAGACATTTAAGGTGGCTTAATGGTTCCTCATTAGCAAATTAAGGATGCATTCTTCATCTGTAAGCAGCTCAGTGATGGTTGGCTGGTGTTTGTGATGTGGGATGTTTTATTTTTAATGTTTTATGTGGTAGGAAACTGCAAGGAGAGACAGGAAGTAGAGACCTATGAAACTGTCTGCTGGTTTCTTATTTATCAGTGGGATCCTTAATGTCAGAGATGTTAAATTGCTTTATTGCTAAAGCAGCAAACTCAAACTCAGGGACAAAGTTGAGATTGAACTTGACCATGTTTCCTTTTCTTTTTAACCCTGTTCATCTGTCAAAGGCACAACTGTTTAAAGTGTCATAAAGCTGTTTTACAGTGTTCTGAAATCTTTTACTTTCAGCCGAAGGGGAATGAAACATTTTCTTTGGTGGAAAAGGTTATGATTTCATGCTTTGTGGTGCGTTTTTCTTATTTGCTAGATGAATGATTTTCAAGGTAACACTAAATAAAGTTTATTTCCTTTATATTTTGTTTTTGTCTTTCTCCTGGTTTAGGGCAAATTTTGGGAGAAAACCTCCTAATGGGGTCCCTCTAGAAAGCAAATTCAAGCAGCCCCTCCCCCAACCAGTTTGGGAAAAAAATTGCCTTAGAGAAAAGTGGAAAACTTGTTTATTCGACAAGCAAAGTGTTTGGATGCTGTGGATGTTTTCTGGGTTTTCAATCCAGAATAGGTTTAAACAGTTCCAAGAAAAAGAAAAAAAACTGGTCCAGGGAACTTCTCTGCCTCAGCTAGCTAAAAACTGTCTAAAAAGCAAAGTCTTGCTGGCTGGCTGGCTGGCTGTAAACAATTCAGTCCAGGAGGAGAATGTAGAAGAGCAAGTGCAGTTTCTGCAAACAAGCTTGGTGCTTCTTCTTCCCCCCCTTCACTCTCAGAACCAGTCTGAAAGGTGCAGAACTTATTTCTGGGCTAAACAGATAAATGGGATACAAACATGATGAAGTCACTCCAGGACAGTCTTCCACTGGATGATAATTGGAGTTTTATTTGTATCATTGGTACAACAGATGCTTGAATTTGGTTGGATTTTCTAGGATATTTTATGTATAAATTCAATTATCAACCTAAACATACTATTTGCTAACATGCACAGAGATAAAATTTGCTGTAGCAGTTTTGTGAGAAGTGGCATCATTATAGTCAATTTTTTCCTCTTTGTTTCTGTCAAATTGTTTGTATGAGTTGTTATAGACAAGTTCCTTTGCTTTTACAATGCTTCGTGATAAGAACTGATTGAGTGGCCAGGAATAAATCTGATATTCAGTGAAGTTTTTTAGCTGAATTAGTTTGTGAAAGGCAATGCTGCTATTGGGAACCAACCAATTAACCAATTGTTCTACTGTTTGATTTTTCCCTAGTATTGTAAATATTTTACAAGTAAAAAAGTAGGGCAGGGGGAGCCCCTTTTCAGGCAAAGAAATTAGGAGTTAAAGCTTTGCCTAAATGGTTAATCTGCTTTAGCAGGCACAAAAGGTAGTAGATAAAAGCTTGAATGTTGACCACAATTGAGCACTCATAAGGGATATTGACTTTTAGTTCATGTGAAGGGTTGTGTGAGTGCCTTAAGGTCAGTCCTATAATTCTTTGGTTCCTGAACAATCTTTCTGTCTAAACTTTGAAATTCTTTTTGTGGACTTCATATTTCTTGCTGTCTGAACATCATACTATTTTTTTTGGTGGTTCAATTACCTGATTTTAAAGATAATGCCAAAGAGAAGGGATCTGAGGCTTTTTGAACTGTAGCAGTGCTTCAGTAGATGTGCTGAGCTGTAATGGTTTTGTTCAGCACAAAATGCAGAACTCATCTGCATTCTGAGGGTGCTGTGGAAATGGGGCTGGTTTTCAATATAAGCTGAAAATGAAGTTTGAAGCTGTGCACATGTGATGTGCAGCTGGGCCCTGGAAACAGCAGGATCCGCTCAAAAGCGTGAGCAGCTGGGGATCTGAAGAGAACTGATAGGAAGTGCTTATCTCTGCTTCACTTTGGATTGCTCCCACAGAAGGATGTGTGTTCTCTCTGGTTTCTGAGCTGTGCTTTGTGCTCTGCCTTGCTGGGGTGTGGCAGGAGGAGTGAACCCTTTTCAGTGGGGTGTCTGCCCCTGCACATCCCTGTAGTGAGCTCTGTTCATGGAGTGTGATAAGTGTGTGCCCCCCGTGCAGCTAAAGGCAGGATTTTCTGGTAATTGTGGGGAAAAGTAAAACATCTCTGGGTTTTCCTTTGTTACAAAGCCTGGTTAGGTGTGGTAAAGTGAACCTCTGACAGAGCTCTGTGTGTTGTTTGCTGGTGAGATTTTGTGGGTCATGGATAATGTGTTTGGCATAATTTATCTCCAGAGTTCTTCAAAGTGCCATCCCACTGAACTGAGAAAGTGGCAAGGAATGTAACCAAGAGGGCAGATGTTTTATATCTGTGGGCCATTTAATAAGACTGAAATAATTAAAGCTGTGTTGAGAAGAAAGAAAAACAACTCAGATAGCAATCCTTAGACACACATCAGGTGGATGAGTAGTTCTAATTCAGCAGTAAACAAGAATCATGTTATGATCTTTGTGATGTACTTTTGCTTCAAAAAAGGGAAGAACATAACAGAGCTTGGGAGAAGACTGCAAGGTTCAGCTCTTAACGTTCTCAAACGCAGGAATATTCCAGACATACACCCTTATGGCCCCCTTGGGAGAGAGGAGTGTGAAAGAAGACCCTGCTGCTGTTCTGAAGGGATGTGCCTGTGTCTCAGAGAGCAACTGAGGCACTGTCATATGCTATCTATGAGAAAGTGCCTTCTCATCACTCGGGAATATCTTCAACTCTCTTTTTTTTGTTTGTTTGTTTTGATTCCTGTTTCATTCCTACATTGGAAAGCCATTCATAACCAACTTCTGTATGTAGGTATGTCCCTTATTTGCTGTAAAGGGTCAGCCTAGCCGGTCTCATTGCAAAAATCACGAGAGCCCTGCCCTGGGCTGGCTTGAGGAAGATGTTGGTCAGCTTGCTGGAGGTTGTGTTACGGCCTCTTTGCCAGCCCTGAGAGCACAGAGTGAGGAGGAAGCAAATTAAGCTTGCACAGAAAAATTTAATTGTGGTTTCTTTTTGGTTCTGGATGCTTGGCCTGGCAGTGCTGTTTTCCTACCCCAAGGGGTTTTGGGGAGTAATTTTATAAAACAAGTGCCATAAAATGCACTCATATGCTTTCTCTCATTTGTGTAATGATTTTTAGCAGTCTCTCAGCGTGGGTGAGGAGATGTTATGGGGTGAGGAAAGGGAAGTGTGCTGAGTACATGTGCAAGGAACAGAGTGTCCCTCTGGGAAGAGGCCTTTGTGAGTTACTTCCCTCTCTGCTTGCATTTCTGTCACTGCAGATAAAACTTTTAAGCATGTCTCTGCTCAAGTGCTTCTCTAAGCAACCGAGAGAACCTGTTTGGAAGAACCGGAGTATGCCCATGGAGCTTTGCTGGTCAGGTGGGGTTTATTGATGCATTAAAAATACAAGCAATAAATAGTGTGTGGCAATATTTAACTCTCACTAAGAGTCCTCACATTTGAGGTTGACTGTGTATTAACCTGTGGAAATGGTGGTTTTTTTCTGTGGTTCCTTCAGAACTCTACTGATCAGGTTTAGTACATTTTTTTCCCCCTCAGATGACTTTATTACACAATAGCTTCACACATGTTCATCTGTGAGCTCTGCAGAAGCACAGGATGAGGATCAGAGAAGTTCTGGGACTCCACTCAGGTCCTGCTCAGCACAGCCAGGTTGGAGGAGGGTTGAGTAAAACCTCCCTGATCAACAGGGATGAGTGTCAGCGCTCATGGCCTGAGTCTTGGCTGCACAGCTGTGAGCATGTCACCTCAGATTCCCAAGGAAAAGTTGTGAGAGCTGTGGAAAATATCTGTAATAAAGCTGAGCAGGATTAAAAAAATAGGATTTTTTTTTGAGGCAGCAGCTCCAGGATTCAGGATGAAAACCACCTGCAAGTATACATTCCTGACTGTAAGTACAGAGTTGGAAGGTGGCAGCTCATGAGTCCTGAAGGTCCATTCAGGGAGCTGCAGAAATTCCCTGAGTGTTGTATGTGTGTTATGCTATGAAACTTCTTTAAGTTTCAGTGGTTTTGTGCATCTAAACTAACACATTAAGTAATCTTTTTGGAGTTGAATATATCACAGAATTATAGAATAGTTTGGGTTGGGAGGGACCTCTAAAGAGCATCGAGTCCAGTGCTCCTGTGATGAGCAGGGACATCATATCCTGCTTGTGGAGTCTATTTGCAGTTGGCCAAAGTTTCCTGAATGAAACAGCTCAGAGGAAGAATTGCAAAAATGTGGAGTGCAGGTGAACCAAATCTTTTGGTGTGAAAGCCACAACTGAAGCAGAAAAGCAGAATAAAATCAGAAACTGAAAACAAACACAACGCTCAGGTTTGGTAACTGGGCATCCAAGGTACTCAATATTCCACTGGGGCTGACTGCTCACAAGGTGAGGAGAAAAGGGAAGGATTTCTACCCATGCAGAGGAAAATATAGTGATGTAGGTCATCTGAAAGATATTCTGGTGTGCGAGCAGGAAACTTTCATGGCTGAAGATGCATTGATGAAGGCTGAAAAAGCATTTGCAATCTGTCAGGGGAGCAGTACATCTAAGACAATGTTAAGGTTGCTGTAGGATGGGCCTTGAGGTGAGCTGCAACCAATCTGACTTAATCTATTACAGTTAGGAAAAGGAAAATTAGTCTCTGTAGAGTAAGAAAAGGTGGATTTGAATGCAGAGGTTGAATTATTAAAGGAACAAGAACAGAATGGAAGTGGAAGAACAGAAGGAAAATAGTGCAGAGTGGTGTGTGCTGCAAAAAGCCTGTGTTCAGCATCTGTGATGAAGTGCATGCAAAAGGCTAGACAATAAAACCTCCAGCTGTGCAGTTACTTGGCAGTGAAAAAAAAGCTTCAGCAGCTTTCTGGCTGTAGTTAGAGGCAGAATTGTGGATTAAATAATTCAGCTTCCTCGAGGAGTCTCCTGGTCTTGGAAAAGAGCACTGCAGGAAGAGCAAGGTGTGGTTGGATTTGTCAGTGCAGAATTTAGTCCAGAGACCTCAGCCCATGAGACTGAAGGGAAGGCTGTTGGTTCAACCCAGATCATTTTGGTGTGGATATTCCAAAATAAATGGAAGAGACATTTCCTGTCTCTCCCCAAGTTCCTTTGTACCAAGACTTAGACCAGTTCTCTTCTGCTAATCCATGTGGGCAAAATGGGAGATACTGCAGGTGGATGCAGATGAAAATCTGCTGCAGCCAGAGCAGCTGTGACACCATGAGTGGGAGCTCTGATCTCTGGTGGGGATCATGGACACAGGGAGTGGGGGCAGTGAAGCTGTGGTGCAGACTCTGCTTTCCCTGACACCACACGTGCTACCTGGAGGAACTTAGAGTGGATGTACAGGAGCCCCACAGAGAGCACAGTGGCTTTAAAGTGTAATGAATTAGGGAACACAAATGGAAAATTGGGAAGGTTATGCACTGATAATGTTTGGATTGCAGCCAGATGTGCATTACTTAATATTCACTACTGAAATAGTAGAAAATTGAATGTATTAAATATGGACTCAATCTCGAATGAGCAAAGAAAGGCAAAGGGTAAATATTGCAGATGGTAAATGGTAAATATTATTTGTTTCCTTCCTTTTCTTTGAATAAAGTGAGGTGTGTATGGTGTACAGTACTTTGGGTAAATGAAGAAACAGAATGCAAAGAAAAGGAATATCCCTTCTGCTTGTGGAGGGGAAACTTCAGCCATTGAAAAGTAATGAAAGATTCTGGGAAATCACTGTTTTCCAAGAAAGGTGTGTGCTGAGCAAGAGGTAAAGTACAAACAGCATTTGGGGACATGTAGCTCAGTCCCCAAGGATTATACAGGACTACATTTGTGTGAAGAGCTGTAAGTGTAGAAAGAGCTTGTGGTGCTTTGGATCAGGAATAAATAATAGGATTAAGAATAGACCAAAACACAAAACCAGTATTGGAAGAAGTGCATTAATTGATTTAGATGAAACTTTGAAAGAGTGAATTAAAAACATGGTAAGTCAATATCCATTGTTAAGTTCTTGTGGTTTATATTGCAGGATGGTGCTACCAGCAGTATTGGCTTGAGGAGAAATAGCTCAGTGTAGTAAAGATAATGCTGACTTCAAACATGTGGCTACAGAGGGATTCCAGAAGAGGTGACTAAAACAGAAGGGAAGAGGATTGAAACAGAAGAACACAAAATATTGACAGTACTTCAGTAAGGAGTTTGGAGAATTGTGGAATTTAATGTGTATGTGAAAGAAAAATTACTAATGAAATAGTGCAATCCAGGTGGGGTAGGGGTAACATGAAAGGAAGATTGTGCAGTTGAGTGTTAGAGGAGGCTTGTCTGCATATGCTAATCAAAACTCCCTCCCTCCTTCCTTCCCTCCCACCTCCTTCCCGACAAGTATGTATCTTTAAGATTTTCAATGTTAACCATGACTTCAGTTAATAATCACAATTACTTTTTATAAAACTGACTGTAAAAGGAATACCTCTCATTACAATAAAGGAAAAAATGATAGAGGCATCTGTAGTGTAGTCACAATATCAGACATCTTAACCATGAAAGGCATTTTTTTCTGTACAAGCTGGAAGAGTTCAGAGCAGATTTCTGTAATGAGTGTGTGCCAAGGAAACAGGAGGATTCTTGGTATTTATTGTTCTTTCCTGGCTGTATTAGAACACTACTGTAAAAATTATTTGTACTAAATGCAAAGTTAGCTGCTTCTTGAAGGAGAAAAGTGGAACCAATGGGTATTGAGTAAATAGAGAGCAGACATAAGGAGTTCACAGTATTATTTGAGCTTTAATGGCTAGAATATTGGCAAGAAAAAAAAAAAGAGCAAGAACTTTGTGCCTGGATAAAATTAATGTCTGGCAAAGGTGGGAGGTTTGCTCAGTGAATAGCTTCATCAAATTAAAAAATAATACAAGTAGTGATACTGTGATTTTTCTTCAGTGATGACAAGAAACAGTGATGACAAATGAATTTACAAAGAATGCCACTGCCATGGAATATTAGCTGAAGACATCCCTTGATTACAAAAAAAAGCTTTGTGAAGGAAAAAAGTTAAATGGTCCTTACAGTCCAAAATAGGAAACAAACATAAATGTAAAGGAAAGCTGCTCATGCAGAACTTGAGCAGGTCATTACATGCAGCTCCTATAATCTTTGGTACTGCAATTAATAACAATTTTGATGACATATCTCACTTATCAATAAATCACCTGGCCACTAACAGGAATAATTGTATCAACGTATCAAAACCTTGATTGGTTTCTGTGCCATTTGTTGCCATCACAAAGAGCTGATGTTTGTTTGGGTTATGACAGCCTGCACTGACTGCCAAGTGCACTCACCCAGGTAAATATGAGTGTGTGTGTGTGAAACAAATCCATACCTGTGTTACAAGATCACAGACCAAAGAAAATGTTTCTGTTACCACACAGAAAGCATTAAACCTCAGTGGAATCCAGTTTGTACTGATGTACTCATAAATATTTATTGAAGTAGCAGTTTCTGGGGGCCATTTCTTATGGAGTGCCAGAGGTAGTTTGCAAATTCACCTTTGCAATAATTTGTAGAACTGTATGCTTGGGGTTTGCTTCCTTATTGTTTATGTCGTGGCAGGGTGCACAGGATCTTGGTGACTGTGACAACTTCTACAAAGTCAGGTTGAGATCAAGGGGTTGTGATAACCTTTGGCCAAGGGAATGGTGCCCTGCTGCTCCTGATGGACAGAAGGCACTCTCGTTATATGTCAAAATGTGCTGCTTCCTGGACAGGTATGTGGAGTGACTTAACATTTCCCTTCTTTTTTAGAAGATCACTTGAGAAATTGTATGGAGTTCATCTGTTGAACAGTATTGTTTATGTCAAATCAAGATGGATTTTTATAAAATGCTTCAGATTTCCTAATTTCTGCATGAGGGAAGTAACTTATTGCATGTCCTTCCCTACTCCCTTCCTGACTGACTCCAGAGTGGTGCACTCTGGTTCTTTGATGCCATGACTGCCAACCATTGCCAACAACACCATCTTAGCAAAAAGAATTGAAAGAATTGGTCCCCCACCTGTACTGTGTGTCCTTGTTCCCCTCTTTGCTCTCAGTGTCATCTGTGTTTTTCTTCTTGTTCTTCTGTTGTAGCAGCCATGGGACCCCAGGGAGACACTTTTTGTTTAACTGTGAGATGTTTTCATGATGTTCCAGCTGATCCTTCAGCTTGGTCTTGTATTATGGGAGCAAAGTCCATGTGTAGCATTGAAAAAAGGTTTAGACATCATCAGTTACTTCATCACCTCATTCTGGGTTTAAATGTTCATGTTCAAGCTAAGAATGTATTCATCTGATCACAGCAAACAAAAAGCACATCTCAATTATTTTAAAAATACCTCTGGATTTTGGGCATGAATTTAAGTTCTTAAGTTTTAGAAATCATCTGTTGTTGAAGTAAAGCCTGGGAAAAAAAGGATCAAAACCATTTGTTTAGCAAATATAATTTTCCAATAGTAAATGGATTCTGTCACCTGAATTGAGATATACTACCTGAAACTAATTCCCTGATTACTTTTAACAGTTTATGAAGGGTTCTGATGGGTTATTTTGATTTTTCTTCCCCTGCAGCTGTGAATTAGATGAAAAATACTGCAGCTGAACATAACATTGTTTTGCCACTAGGAAATTCACTGCTGGCACTGAATTCGGCCTGGAAAAGTAAAGAGGTCATGACACAACATCTGTTTTGTGGAGAGCACAGTTTTTACCACCAGTAATACTGCAAACACTGGAGTGGGAAAATATAACTCCAGAGCAAAGATGCTGCAAAGTTACCTTTTTGACCATTGTTTTATGGGCTGTGTTAGCTGGACTTCCCCTCAAATGTGTGTTTGGAAGGTAAGTTTGAACAAAATGCTCATGCTGCTCAAACATAAGGTGGAGCTGTTTCTTTGTGATAGAATTTCCACCTCATCCCCTCCACGTCTTCCTTTCCCCCCTCCTTACCACATTTTCAGTGTTGCCAGTGATTTTGCAGGCACTGTGCTGCAGGCATGTGACTGAGGTTTGTTAAACTCCTGTGATGATTTACATTTGCTCTTAGGTTTCATTTTTAGCTAACACAATCCATATGAGACGTTAGGGGATCTCACCCTGCTCTTAGCTGTGGTTAATCCTCCTCACTCTGCTGCTGATCTGAACTGACTGGAATTCCCACACCATGCTGCCTTGGGCTGGTTGTAACTGGGGTGGCTTCTTTACCTCTTCCTTGGGGTCATGGCTTTTTGTGTGTCAGTGACAAAAATAATTTAAGGTACATAAGTGGTTTTTTGTCCACTTCTTGTTGTCATTTCTAGTTTTATACTAATAATTTCAAGTTGTGGTTTCTGATGAACATTTTCTGGGGGCAGGAAGTGTTGTGACATCCTTGGAAGCAACTTTCAGACTTGAGAGTTGATGTTTTACAATGGCTGCATTGGCACCTGTGGCTCTCTGAGCTACTGACCCTACTGAAAGTATCACAGTGTTGTATTTCTGGAATGATTGGAAATGTGGATGCAGTGCTCCCATGGGACAGCCAGAGACTGCAGCTGCAGGGAGCTTCCAGCAATAAGCACCTTTCCCCCGTACCTGTAAAACCTCTTTTTTTTTGATTTTTTGTTTGCTTTACCTTTGAAGTTGCTTTCTCCAGGTCCTGACTTGCAGAGATTCAGACTCTTACCCCTCTTGCTGAAAGCCAATTCCTCAATCCTTCCATTATCTGGCTCCCATCAAAGTCTCAGTTGTGGATTTCAAAGCTTTTTTGTGAACTGGATGTGTCTGTGATTTAACTGGGAGATAGCCAGCAGCTCCAAATGTGAAATTTGCTTTTGGTGTGCAGCAGATAGTGTTACACAGCCCTGAGAAAAACCCATCATCACACACACACACAAAACAAACTGTGGCAATCCCTTGGGATAAGGAAGGTTTCTTTATCCCCAGGTTTTGCAAACACTCTAGGTACTGAGTAATCCCCTTCTAGCTGCTCTTAGGAGTAGCCAGCCCTAAGTTCACCTGCAGCCAGTGAGACAAAACCGTTTTTATGAGGTCATTCTTCTTTCATTCAGTTCTGTAATGGAAAGGTTGACTCACCAGCCCCAGCCCTGGAGAGGTAGATAGGATATCTACAGTGTCATTTCACATTCTCAGCCCTGTTATGCCACGTATTAGTCAGAGTTCATTTATTTCATTAGTTTACTTTGTAAAGCAATTACATAACTGTTGCCACAATAGGACTAGAATGGTGTTTCACATTTACTAAAATAACTTGGCAATTAATTTCAAATGATCTCTGTGCAGTAATCTCCTACATGTAATAGAATTATTCAGATGTCTATGAACATTTTACATGCAGTATTAGAGTGAGTTAGATCAATCAAAAATTAATTGCATCCAAGGCATCAGTATAGCCTTCTGGGATCAGCTGAATGCCAGTATGTCACAATAAAGTCATAATAATTGATGTAGCATTGAATCGTGCCTTCTCCCTTATAATGGCAATTTTATTAGCTGAGCAGGCTAGGTGGAAAACTGAAAAGAAAAGAGAAATGAAAGTAAGTTAAATACCAGCTAGTGGCCATTAATTTTGATTTAATTCTGTGCTTATGTGGTTTATCATCCTGACACTTTCTGTATGCTTAAAAAAGCTTGTTTTGCACAATTGCACTTCCCCTGTACTTCCTATTTATATATGTGTAGAAGAAGAATGGAGTATGTGGCTGAGCATTCAATTCAAGCTGTCAACCCAAAATATTTCTTCTGAACTTTGATTTGATGACTTGGGCAGTTAACATGAAAAGTATCCCTCCTGGTAAATGTTTGATTTTTCCTTGGGCTTCTTTCTTTCTCAAGGTGTGACTCTTGGATAATTTATGTAGTAGAAGTAGAGTGCAGCTATCAAAATATTTAATAATTCCTTGTCTCACTAGCAGATTTCTTTTGTTTATTTATCTTTTAAAATTCATAAACCAGGACTATTGCTGTATCACAACTACTGAAGAGCTGTTGAACTGAATGAGTACTTTGGCTTCTTTGTCTCTGGGTATTAGAGAACAAAGAAATTCCTTAGCTTCAAATTCAACTGCAAACTTTTTAATGTTTTAAGAGAATCTGTGAACTAGATGAGAGTGTGTGTTCTTTATTTGAAAAGCCACATTGACAGTCATCAGGTATAGAAAGACAGTGAGTGAGAAGGCAAGCAGGGGTGGTGAGGGGCAAAATTGCAAGAAAACCACACAGTTGACTCAGGTTGGAGGGAGGTGGGTGGTAGCTGTTGTTTTGTCTTGTTTTATTGCACGGGGACCCAAAAACAGATGGTGAAAATGGTTAAACACACTCAACTTGGTAGAGCTGTAGCTGGGTATTCAGGTGGGAAAAAACATTCAAACATGAGATGGAAATCCAGATCTACAAAATTCTGAACTGTCAGGCTTCATGAGTAATGCAGGAAAGTGATAGAAGAGCCTGGGAGACACAGTTGGTGCCTGAGAGTTGGCAAAGGGAGCAGTGGAGATTGGTGTAGGACTGGAGGAACTCTCATGAGTCCACCTAAAGTGACTTTTTCCCTGTGAGTCTGCCTGTGGTGGCAATGCTGTTGTATCTTGTTCTCTTTAGTGCTTCATCTACCCAGTCTTATTTCCTTACTTCATCTTACTGCTACACCCTTAAAAGCAGGAACAGAATCAAACCTGCAAAGCTGTGGACAGGCAGGAAAATGAGTGTTCCCTCTGAGTGAGCCCCAGATTGACTGGATTCAGCCTGTTAATGGTGGAAGGTTGAAGACAAATGTGAAAGTCTTTGGGCTTTCTTCACAAGAACTGCTCAGATCCTGACAGATCTATTTAAAAGCACCTGAATATCAGTAGAGAAACTGTCCCCAACTCATTCCTGGAGGGCAAAGCCAAGGCAGTAAGTGGAGACTCGGTGGGGTGACTCTGATTGAACTATTGTAGCGTGTGGGTGATTTTGCAGATAAAGCAACCAGAACTTGGCCTCTGACTAGGGCATTTCATCACTACAGAGTTGACAGAATTACATTATCAGAAAAGTAGGTAAAGCATGGAAAGGGGCTGAGGAGGGGAAAAAAATTTGGAAAGTTTAAAAACCATCCTTTTCAGGGCTGGAATTTTTTCAGTCTGCATTTAAGCAGCTGAGTTTGATTTGTGAAAATAGCCAAACTAAAGCTGGACCAGTCCTGGTGCCAGCTCAGCTGTCAGTGGGCTGGATTCATCCTGGGATTGAGGCACCTGACATGCTTGAGCTGGGCTGAGACCTGAGGCCCTGCAACCAACCTCCTGCTTAGCCTGATTGTGCACACTGGCTCTGGAATTCCTGCCTTGGCTGGATGTGCTCAGACTGCAGGATGTGCTTAGATCTGCCCTGCAGTTGGTGACACGGTGACAGGTGATTGTACAGACTGATATTTACTACATATGTGCAAGAATGGGAAGGGATTGTGACTGTCTGTGGGAATCTGAAAGGGAGGAAAAAGAAGGAAGAGATTAGATAGGTCAGAAATGCATGGTTTGCACATGGTAAAAACACAACAGTTGGCAGGGATTTTTCCTAAATTGTAACTTTCTAATTTGCTCCTCATTTAAATTTATCTGGAACAGATATATCTGTGGAAGTGACAGCAAAGCCCTCAAATTTGAGAGGCAACAAAAATTAACTGATGTAAAGATGCAGAACATACTGTAGATTATGTAGCTGCAATTCTATGATGGAAAAAAACCTGTTCCCTTTTCCATTTACCAATTATGGATTTAACATGCTATAGATATTATCCAAATACTTTTTAAAAAAATGCTTAAACTCAAATTAAACGGGGTGGGGATAATTCACTGGCATCACAAGCATATATTGTCTTGGCAGATGTTGCCCATCAGACTTTCTGATTAAACCTGCCCTTCAGGGCTCCTAATTTGAGATGAAATGCAAAGTTAAGGCATGATAGGAATATTTCTCACAGTCAACAGATCAACTGCCTGATTCTGAGCAGAATTTCCTCTCACTAAGTTTCCTTTTAACCTCAGTGACCTGCAAAAAGACTTTGTGAAGTACATGGCATCAACAAGTGGCACTGAATGCTGAAGAGCCAGCTCAGCCTTTTTAATACAAATCAGTGATTCCTAAGAGTAAAAACTGAGCAACATTTGTGTGTGTGTGTGGTGTGTGTGAATGAAAGAACTGAAACTGAGTTTATCTTTCATGCTTTGAAGTTGTGTTGATCTTTCTCTAACTGGAGGCATTTCATTTCTTTACTGGGGAATTTGGGGATCTCTCCTTGCCTTTTTGTGCATCTCTGGGTCATTTGTCACAACTGCTGTGTTTCAGCACAGTTGAGGTGTTTTAATGGCTTTAACCTGATTACCCTGCAGACAGTTTATTATTTTCTGTTATTTTTCCCTACCTTCCCTTTCTCTTTCTGTATTTCTCCCTTCCTTTGTCCCTGAGTGCTGCCCTTTCAGTAGCTGGTTTGCTTTGCACTGAGCCAGTGATTTCCCTTGTTCTCTCCATATTTTTCTGCCAGGTTCTGGGTCCTCTTTTACTCTTGTTGTACAAGGTTTTACTGGTTGTATCCTCCAACACAAAAAAGTGAAATTAATTTTGTTAATTAATGCCTAACTTCTTATAGTAATGAAGACTTTATTAGATTGCTTGTAATTATATCATTTATTTCTCAGTGTGAAGAGAATTTTTTTTTTATTTGACTCAAAGTTTAATCATATTTGAGTGATTTAACTAAGCTATTATTTGTGATCTTCATTTGTACAAGTATGCTTTGCTCTTTATTGGTAATACCTGGGAGGCTCTGCATTTTTTTTTCCTATTTATGTGATCTGATCTATAATTGTGAAGCACAAAGTGTTTCTTCTCCCCTAAGGTGTGCTTGTGTAAACAGTCTTCAGTAATTAATGAATTTCTCTACAGAATTTTGGGTTTTTTCCTAAAATTACAGCGAAAGCCTAGTGAAATATTGGGCTCCCCAAATTCACTTCCTGTCAGGAGTGTAAGGTGCTGTCAGGGATCAAGCTGGCATTGGAATTCAGTTGATTGATGTGGTTTCTGTTCCTCTCCTGAGTATTTCTCTCCCAGGTTTTTATGTTGCAAATTTAGGGCTACCTTGAGAGAATCAGGAGTTCTTAGAACACTCCAAAAATCTAGCTTCCTACTGGAGCATTAAATTCTTGTATTTTTATAAATGGATTTGTGAATAAGACTCATTAATGTTTTTGTATTACAGTAATTGAAAAAAAAGTTGTTTTCAGATGAGGAATACTGAGAAATAGCTGCATGGGAGCCCATTTATCTGCTTCCTGTAATCAGGGGTTACATTACTGCACATAATGCTCATGTGCCTGAAGCAATGCCTTATTATAGCAGCAAAAATAATAGCAATGTCATTTAAATAGTTATATGGAAGTATTTCCCATAACAGAGGAGTTATTCTTAACATAGCTCGGGTTTTGGGGTTTTTTTTTGTTTTTGGGGGGTTTTTTTTGTCTTCCATGGTTCTTCAGGGCAGAGCTTTTGTGATGTTAATAAAGCTGGGTGTTGTCTTCATGTTTTAAAGTTGTTCATAAGCATATACTCAAAATGCTGTCTTAATTGTATACTTGTTCTATCAGCCCTGTATTTATTTTCTACAGCTGAAAAAAAAAAAAGCACCACTATATGTTTAATTGTAATAATTCTGTAGGTTCGGCTGTTGTTTTAGGGTTTTCTGGCTGTTACTGAAGCACCTGGTAGGGAGGAAATATTATCAGTGACTAATGAATGAGGCTGCTTTCTTCATCTGCAATAATATTTTCATGCTTCAAGTATTTCTTCGTTTACATTTCTTTTCAAGGTTCTTTAAAGATGTTCTGACTTTCTTATTTTTGGTATGGACCTTTTTATTCAAATTAATTAGGTAGCAATAACTTGGCAACTTCGGTGAGAACAGAGACCTCTCGGGCTGGAGCCTGTGACCTTCCAGCCTCTCCCAGTTCCATTGCATGGAGATCTTAGCTGAGACTTGATGCTTTTAAGCAGCATCCTTTTATGCAAGGCATCACTATTTGACATCAATTTTTGCTTTCTGAATGAGAGATACTCAGGGATGAGCTTTCCCCTTGAGGGAGGAGCGATGCCAAGAGGCCTTTTGTATCCACAGCACTCTGAGTTTCCAGCGTGGGTGGAGTGGGAGAGGAAGAGAGAACCCAATTTCATTGCACTCCTTTGTTCTGCCAAAAGATGGAGTAAATGATCCACTCAACTGATTGTGCTGCTAATTGATTTTTCTAGGCAACGAGGAACTTTTCCACAAGCAAGGAAGGTTTTCTGTTGCTCCGTACTTCTCATAATCTGTGCTAAATGTAATGAGGCAGTTCTTCTTAATGAATTGACCAAATTGCTTGGTAACAGATGGGTTGATGACAAATGGGTTAATTAGTACTCTTATCTAGTCAGTTTTTATTTCAATTATTTTGTCTACTTACGTGTGAAAGGGTTATTTTAAAACAGTCCTTTCACCTCTTGCAGAGAAAAGAAGTATCTGTATTATTGGTCAGAGCAGTCCCTTCTACAAATATAGGGATCCTCATCAAATAAAACCAAAAATAGTACTGGCATGCCACAACTACAAGTGGAAAAGCTGGCATTTTCAGTGATGCAAGCTTATTTTAGACAGTTGCCATGGAACACTAGATTTCTTTGGCAAGTAAACACGTGTGCTGTAAGCGTAGCTGGATATATATAGTCTTTTCCTGCAGATTTGCACTGTCCATGCTGAAATTACCTGTTGGATTCTAGTGACTGAGCTTCTGCCGTCAATTACACTGGCACGAAAGCAATAAGCTTTGTTTTCTTTTCCTGTACCTTTGTCACTGTACTCACCTCACTCAGTGTCTGTCTTTGTGCCAAAGGATTCTGCCTAATTGTTCCCCTCAGGTACCCACAGAGTGACTCAACACAATTACCAGCCTCTTGAGTTAGGGGCTGCCAATCTGAACCACTGAATAAGAAGTGCTGGAAAGACTAATCAGGATGAGTTGAAGGAGGCTGGAATCACAGGAGACAGACTGTGCAATTTAGATTCATCAGGTAAATGAACTACAGACGTGTTCTGTGCGTAAAACTGGTCCCAGAGTGGCCTTTTCTGTGTGGTAGCACCATGGTGATTTTCCAGAGGTGCAGCATGGTGAGCTGCTCTTTATACAGCAGCCTTTAGTACATGTGTTGCATCTAATGGCTCGTGTCTTCCATTGCTCAGACTTTATTTTCCCCCAGCAATCCCATTTATTTGTAGAAACCTCACCTGTACAAGTGGTCTCGTTTGACTGCTTCCAGAAAACCCTTTTTTCAGTCCTGACTTTGTGGCTCTTCAGAGAGTTGAAAGATGGAGGACTACTTTTAACTTTGAACATTTCCAGTAATGCAGATTTTCGCCTTTAAATGTCACTAACTTGCAGCATTGGAACAGAAGTAAAATGCCTGGTGGGTGGCATAAATGGGGCAGAGAGGTTAAATGACTTATTTGGATGTACTTGGGAAGCCTGTGTCAGAGTGCAGTCCAGAGCAGTGTTTGGATTTTGTATCTATTTCAGGTTACAGATGATTCTATTATCAACCTCCCAGCATGAAATCTTAGACATAACTCCTTGATTCCTTCATATCCTACAAAAAACCCCACAAAAGTAAGCACTTAATAGATGATAATGTGGAATGCAGTGTGGGAAGGTGAAGGAATAACATCACCAAATTGGAAGGTCGTTTTGATGATTCAATGAATTTTGTATATTTAGGGCAGCTCTAACTGTGTCTTACAAGACTTTATTCAGCTTTCAAGTGCATTTATATAACTTCTACCCATTATTGTAAAAAAATGGGAGATATTCTAGCTGGATCACAGGTTCACAGGAAGAATGCTCATACTGAGAGGATGAGGAGGAGAAAAGCTTTGATTTGACACATGGTGATGAGTTTTTACTGAAATGGAGTCCTTTGCAGTCCCTCATTTGCATATTGTACTGTTCTCAAAATAAAAAGGACTCTTGGGCTTGCAGCAGTTCGGATTTGAAATACTCTGACTTCATTGCCTATTCTATATAAGGCATAACTATCTGGAAGAACAAACTTAAATGTTAATGAATTCAACTGCTTTATCCTATATGTGTTCATTTTAGGAGAATTAGAAGGTGTGAGCTGAAGGGAAAGAGAGTTAAGGGAGGAAAACAGATGCTTTGTGCAAACCAGTTGCTTCTAAAAAGTAGATTTTTCTCTTCAGGTCAAAGCACTATTTTAAAAATATATCAGTAAATAATCTAAAATCTGATACTGTTGAGGTGGGCAATGTGAAGAAAATTTAAATTTACAAGACACCAAGGCAAACATTTGTGAACTGGAGCACATTGTCAAGAATTGTTGCCAATCCTGTGGTGCTGTGAGGTTAAACTGGTGTTAACTCTAATTGCTGTTGCCTTGGGCATTTGGGATGTTGTGCTGCATGGGAAAGGTCTTCCAGTGTGGAGATGATCAATGTAATATCTGCAGCTTTAAGGTCCCAGTTACTGTAGATGTTGAAAATGTACTTTTCCCCTGACATCCCAAATGGAGATTTAAACAGTTCCCATTTAAACAGTGGGAAGCAGATTTAACACACTGAGGTAGACCAGAGTATGGGAAACTCTCTGAAATCCCATTGTTTCACTTCTGCTCTGTTTCTTGCTTTAGCTGTGCTGGGAGCTCTCTACAAGCTCTGTTACACCATTTTATCTGTGGTGGGATGCAGGGGTGCTGCTGAAGGGCTGTGGAAATGGGCCCTGTGCAAGAAGCAAGGGGCCTGTGGTGTCTGCTTGTGTGGGCACAAGGACTTGATTTAAAAGTTATCCCTGGCTGTATTGGTGGTACAGACGAAATAGGAGTGGTTTCACTTCATTAGTTGTTTACACCACACACATAAAATGTTCATTTCTTCACACATGCTGGCACAAGGCCCTGGGCAATTATAGGACTGTTGGTATAAATATCTTTCTTTCAAAGCATTTTAATGCCCTAAGTAAATTGACTTGAGATACTGGATTAGTCTGCAGTCTGAGCACTCAGAAGTTAGTTAGACACTCCAATTAAAGGCACTCTCTGACCTCTTTACAGAGGAAATTGCAAACTGCAAGTATGAGTCTTTTGCTTTTAGTTTCATTTCTGGATGTCCTCTTCTCTGAGCTGCTGAGAACAGGCAGAGTCATGTTGTAGCTTTGGTTCTAGAGTGTCTTAAAGGGGATTGTTTCATCTCTCACTGTAGCATAAATCTACAGCTGAAAAGAAGCACTTGTTGGTATAATCACACACACCGTGATTATATTTCATCTGTTTTATCTGATCTTGTGCCTATTGAAGTCACAAAACTGTCTTTGAATTAAAGTGGATCTGAACTTTAAAACAAGTTCTGTCTAAAATCCTGTGTGTATATATAAATGTGTCTTAGAGATTAAAAGTTATCCTGTTGGTGTGCTGCTTTTTAAAAGCAGTATTGCAATGCTGACAGTGCACTTTAAATTGAGGTATGTGTTTGTGCCAAGGTTGAGTAAGCTCCCACATCTGTCTTTTAAACCTAAAATATTGACAGTAATGTAATCAAAGTTCTGTCTTTTTATAGAAGGTTTCCTGAGGCTGGCTGTCAGAAATCTATTAAATCTGAAAAGAAACAAAACCATACTCTGCTAAGGCTGACTTAAATGATTCAGAAAAATCCAGACCTCCACTGAATCTCTCTCTTATTCTTGACATGATCTTAGCACAGACTTTGTGAGTGTTTCCATGTTTCTTTCGTTGTGCTTATTTTTTCAGCATTTAAAGAGGAAAATGTACTGGGAGACCCTGGAGCTTTTAATGGCTTTTTCCTCCCCTGCTCTTTCTCTGTGCTCTGTTTAAAACCAGCCACTGGGGCTATTGCTGCCAGGGCCTTTTCTATTTAAATCTTTAAATTTCCTGATGTAAAAACTCACTTTTCTTAATGAATTGACTTTTTAAACATATGGATTGGCTTGACAAAAATTCAAAAGGAACAATCAGAAGGTTTTTTTAAAAGTATATTACTTTAATTCCTAGCTACAGAGTGTATTTAATGATGGGACTAGTGGCATTGATGCACATATCTTCCAGTTCGCTGACCAATGAACGTGCTACTTTTATTCTAGCCAGGGATACATTTTAACTTCCAAAGTGTCTGATATGCTCATCACAAAAAAAAAAAAGAAAAAAAAAATTGTGCTATTCTTTTAAGTTTCTGTCAAATGTTTTTGGGGAGAAGACTCCATTTGCAGGAGTGTCTGTAAATAAACAATAAATGTTTGTAAATAGTGTTCTATTTGTTCACTTGTGGCTTTTAATTTAAAAGATATTTCTAGCTGAAAGCCATCTTACAGTTGGTTGCTCAAACTAATTGTGGAAAGTGCTTTTAAAAAGTAAATACATCCACTGGGGTGGCTCCTACTTCATGTGGCTCTGACTTGCTACTCATGACATGTCAAATACACTAAAAGGAGTGTCCATTCTAGTCACAGGCAGAGTTCTCAGGGATGCCTTGTCGTAACATCTCAGGTTTGGGAAGGTTGGACTGGATGCTGACATTTCCCAAATTATTAAAGCTCTCCACTGTTCTTTATGTTAAAATGAAAAGTTAGTTGACTACTGTGGCCAGTTGACTGGCCATGAACACACCAACTCTGCTCCACCTTATTCCTCCCTGTCTTGGAAACGCCTCAGGCTTGGGACTCTTGTTTTAGTCTTGTTTTCTTCTGTGCTCTGATCTGTCTTGAGAGCATCCCCCATCCCCTGCAGAAAAGAGAAGCTGAATTGGTAATGAATCCCTGGTTTTCCTTCACAGGCAGCAGTTTAGCTCAGGTTCCAGGAGGGAGGAGAACCCAAGGATTGTTCAGTGACCTTCACACTCACCCTGCTGTGTGGTTTAGTGCTGTCTGTGCCTCCAGTTGGCCCTGCCTGGTGACACCCCAGTGGTGACACAACCATCCCAGTTTCTGTGTGTGGTGCTTTTGGACAGTCTCCCTCCTGCAGGTGGAATGTTTTATCTGCATCAGGAACATTCCACGTGTGTAACTGAAGAGGATTTTTTTGTTTACCTTTACTCCCTAGCCCATTACCTTGTTTTCCTCTCTGTGCAGGTGTGAAGGGAGCCTCTCATGTCCTGTTTGTCCCAAAGGGCTTTCACAGCACCAGAGACACAGCTGTGGGGAGCAGTGATGCTGCAGAGTGTGAAAACACAATCCTTGACCCAGCAGAGCTTCCAGCCCACTGAGGGCACCATGTAGAGCCAAAGGATGGGGCATGCTCAGCTGGGTGAGGTGAAATTAATGCTCAAGGAAAAGCAGCAGGGCAGTGGTGGAAGCAGAAATAAATCACAAGTTGTCTGAATCACAGGTTTTATTGCTCTGTGTCCTTGCCTTCACTGTAGGTAATCCAGCTTGACCAACTCAAAGTATCAAATCCAGAAGAAAGGAGCCTTTTCCCTTGGTTGGGAAGTTATGTGGCTGCTGTGCAGAGAGCAATGTTTGTTCTTAAATACAGAAATAAAATTATATTACTCATTCTGCCACTTTTGTTACGAGTCAGTAAGCAAATATTTGTTCTGTTGCCTTAGTTTCCCTAACTATCAAGCAGTGGCATTAGAACCACCTGGCTCTGCACACTTTTGTTTTGTTGGCAAATTATTACTTTGTGATTTGATTTTGTGGAAATATAATATAAATTAAATATAAATGGCATAAACAAGAAGTTATGAGTTTATAACAATACCTCCTATAGACTCCTGTGGTGTCAAAGCTGCTGGTACTATTTCTGTCTACAGAGCTGAAGTAAGGCTGAGAACATGTTTGTTGCTTTAATGTTAATCCTGGAAAAGTAGTCATCTAATAGTTCAACAGTGGTATTTTTCTGTGTATGAAAAAAGCAATAACTGCAAATAAAACAAGGAATGTTCTTAGCACTTGGTAGGAGGAAAAATCTGATGTGGAAAATCATAAACCCTGGAGCTGATGGGCTATTTTCTCCTAGATTTGGATCTCTAATGTTTCTGGACTGAGATAAAGTTTCTTGCTCTTACCTTTATTGTTCTGTTTTCATTATAGTTAATATCTTAATCTGTTTTCCTAAAAACTAGAGGAAACCATTACAGCTTCTATGTGCACATAGATTCTCTGGGAGTTTGTGGCTGTGTGATTTAGGGTTGGGCAAGGTCTGCTGAGTAATTTTCTTCTTACTGTTCTTGTGGTGCAAAGGATGAAAACAACATTAGGTTGTGAAGAATGTTGAAAACTGTGTCAGTTTTGTGAACTGCTCAGAGTCCTTTAATGCTTCACTTGAGTTAAGCCCCTTGCAGAATGCAATTCCCACATATTGTGAAGTGAGCTGTAGTGTCCTTGTTTGGCCCATTATAGCCTAATCCAGATGGTTTTCCAAACCCCGATTCTGTTTGTAGCAATGCTTGGGCAGGTGCCTAGGAAAATGCTTAAGAGCAGGAGAAGCACATAATAGCACTTCCCTCACTCTTCCAGTGATCCACTTAATTTCTGAACCTTTGTAAATTTTTATATCCTAAGGGAATGAGTTCTACAGTGTAATTACATATTGCAATTTCATTTGACATCCTATAGCTCTTGTATTATGAGAGTTATTGAACAGTTTTTCCTATCTAACTTTTCCCTGTCTTCTAATAATCTCAAAAATCTTCATCATGCTTTTATCTGCCTCTTTTCCAGATGTAGTACTGATATATTTAGTTTAGAGCATGCTTATTCCTTTGTTAATAATTCCTAGTATTTGATTTGATTTTTTAGCTGCTAATGAAGTCTGAGTCAAAGTGTTTACAGAAGTGTAGATTGTGATTTCAAAATCTCATTCCTAGGTAATAGTTTCCAAGTCAATCACTCTGTGTATAAAGTAAGAATCATCTTTCTCTGCATGCACTACTTTGAATTTGTAAGTGTAGTTTTATCTGCTCTTCTATCAGTCGTCAGCACTGTCAGAACTTTCCATAAATCTCTGCAGACAAGACATATTTTTGTTATTATAGATGCTTTCTCAGCATAAGCAGGATTTCTCATCTTGGTATTCGCCCCTTTTGCAGATGATTTATGAATATGTTGAACAGTTTAGCCTTTAGCAGAAATCTGTGCTGTGCATGATCTCTGCATGATTGCTGCTTGAACAGTAGGGCCACACTGGAGGCTTCCTGGGTTGGATGGTGAATTTATTTTTGTATTAGATAGTGGATTTGTTTTTGTATCATTCATCTGCGAACATTTAACCAATTGAACGTGTATATTTCTGTCCCTCACAGATTACTGTAATGAGAAATTTCACCAATGTGTGTGATCAGAAGCCTTGTAGAAATCCAGCAAGGCTATATCAGGCAGAGATATCTTGTCCACATGGCTGTGACTTTTTCCAAGAAAAAAATCTCATAGCTTACAAGTTGTATATTCTTCTAGAAACATTGTGTTGCCTCTTCCTCTATATGTTCTGTTTATGCATGTGTCCTTAAGTTTTCCTTCACTTCTGGCAGTCCTCCTGCAGCATAAGCCTGAGGTTCTGGTCTGTATTCCTTTAAATTCTTTAAATCTGAGTGCTTTTAAAAGTTGAAACCTTCAGTTTCTCTGGCAGCAAGAGCTGCTTACATCCAAGCTATTGCATTAATTTCCCTTAGTACTCAGGTGTTTGTTTTCTGGCACTACACTTCTGTTTGCTTGATTCTACACAAACAAAAGGAAGAGAAAATAACTCAGGTTTTATATTATTTTAATGGATCAATATCACAAAAAAAAAAAAAAAAAA
>VWYP01006745.1:576-65711 GCA_013400435.1 Pycnonotus jocosus
GGGTTAGGGGCCTATGTTTACTGGGTTCTCAGGGGCGGCTTGGGTTAGGGCGGCCAGGCTCAGGGTCATCGGGGCCTAGGGTTACTATGCTCTCGGGAGCGGCTTGGGTTAGGGTGGCTAGGCTCAGGGGCGCCGGGTCCTAGGGTTAGGGTTAGGGTTAGGGGTCTAGGGTTACTAGGCTTTCAGGGGCAGCTAGGGTTAGGGCCAGGCTCAGGGTTGCCGGGGCCTAGGGTTACTGGGTTCTTGGGGGCAGCTAGGGTTAGGTGGCCAGGGTCAGGATGCCGGGGCGTTGGGTTACCTGGCTCTCGTATCTCTATATGGCTAAATTTCGGAAAACTGAATTTTAAGTTAAGAATAGGTAGAAGAGAAGGAGACTCTACATAAAGGGAAGTGTTCACCATCTTTGTTCAGTCAAGACATTTGTGGTACAAATGCGTGACTGACTTGTTCAACCAGCAATTTATAGTTGTTTGCAAAACCTCTAAGACTTTCAGAATCTTTGATGAATCTCTAATTTATGTATTTATACTTGTAAAATGAGCTTATCCAGGAATAAAATGATTCATTTCTTTTTTTGAGGGTGTGAAAGGCTCATGATTGTGTTGGTAAGTAGAATAATAGGGCCTTAATTTAACCTTAAAAGTGATACAAAGCAGCTCTTAGATATTCTTGCATTCAGGTAGCATTTTAAATGCAGTATTCCTTGTAAGTTTGGATAATTCTTTCAATTAAGAAACCCTTAATCCCATATATGCAGTAACATTTTTATAAAGTATGTAATTTATTGCTGGTCTGTGAGAAATATATGGTACTTTTCAGTATAGCTATTGCTAGGGGATGCTTCTATTAGTCACATTTTTCAAAGGTGTGAAGGACGAGACGCAACCAAATGATGAAAGATGCCTGATGAAATGTAAATATTCTGAACTTGCTTGGCAGCAAATCTTAGATTGGTTTCCCTCTGGATGTTTCTCTTCTATTTTTTTCCTTTATAGCTTCTCCAACCTTAAGATATCATCAACTTTTCCAGTCTTGAGATTAATGTGAGCTTTGGATGTTTTTAAGGAGCTGGAGAAGGAAGACAGACAATTAGAAGATTAAGTTCTAAATCTGGTCATTAGAATTACAGAATTTCTGTAATAGGAACAATAAGCAATGAAATGAGAGTACAACAAAAAATAATGTGAGAGATCTTGATGATGAAGTCCAAGTATTGAGAGACAATCACTGCCAATGTTGAATCAGTTTATGGGTCTTTTATATCTTAATTAATTGGATCAAAGAAAGAGTCATTTACATGGCATCCTCTTGGAGTCACAAACTAGTCTCTGGAACATGGAATTCAAAGAGCTGCTAAAAATGAGTCCTTCCTGCTTGTTCATACCTTTTCAAGAGATAAATTTAGACACATTTATGAAGAACTATTTAGTGATTCCTTTCTAATTTTAGTTTTAATTCTTTTATGTTTTAGAGACTGTGTGCGTGGTGATATTAAAAATATCAAATATGTGGAATCCTTTGATGGATGGTATTTTAAGGTCAAATGAAGTGCACTAATGGATTATTCTACTTTCTTTGGCCATTGGTTTGATTCTTATTTATATGATTAGTAAATGTTAGAACTATTAATGGAATTAGACTCTGAGATAGGTGAGAAATTATTGGATAGGCAGAGGATTAGCTAAAGCACTTGGTGTAGGATGTATACAATTTTCCACACTGCACTGTTTCCATCAGCTGTATGCTCCCAGGAATCATATTTGCACATTTCATTGCAAGCACATGAGCACAGGCTTTTTAGTAGAAATTTTGCATGATAATACCTAAGCTATTGCTAATGATTCCTATGAAGTACATGTACTGAAGAACAAATAAAATAAATAGTTATCCACTCATTGCTATTTTCTAATTTTTAACATTAAAACTGTAAATTTTTCATGTAAACCTGATTACAAGAACTAGGATCTGGAAATATTGCAATGATCACTGAGTGTTGTGGCTTGTGGGTTTGTTTTAACTTTTCTTTCCCTGCCTAGATATTTTGCAAACTTATGCTTCCCGATTTTTTTTTCCCCCCCCATACTGGAGCTAATGTAAGCTTTGGAAATTTCTGGAGGATTTTGCTCCAGATGCTTTTTGACATTTTAGTATTTCTGCTTACTCAATGCTTTCTAAATGTGAAACTATTGTGATTAGTCTCTGATAGGATATGGGTATATGTTTGGATTCCCAGATGTTATACAACAATTTTGGTTTATATCCCCAGAATAATCTGGCCAAAAGCAGCAGCACTTCTGGCCTTGGGCAGAACATCTGTCCTGTTCTTGGTTTTTGCCATGTGTTCCTCTTGCACTGAATGTGGTTTGGCCAAACACATGATTCAGAAAAATTTATTTACTAAAGATATTATTCTGATTAATACTATTGTGGTGGAAGAACATCAGGTTAAGAGTCCCTGTGGGCCAGACTGCACATCTGTTTGGAACTAGAAACCTTAAAGTCCGAGCCTTAAAATCTAAGCCATATAAATTGCTTTATAGCTGCAATAAACTTGCTTAGTATGACAGAGGATAAAGTTCTCTAAAGCACAGAACTATTTTTTCAAATATGTCCCATAGAGTCCAGCATTGTGCACAGATTAATTGGGATTCATTGTCCCATGTTTATATGCTATTCCAATGATCCAGGAAGTTCAATAGTAGTTCAGAAGTGTCTTGGATCCTGAGTAGTCTGTAGACCTCTGCACTACCATTTTCCATGTATTTTTTTCCAGTTCAGCTCTAGACTATAAATCAGCTCTACTCTGATAGTTTGCCAGTTTCTCTGCAGATATATATGTATCTCAGAGGAATAATTTGCAAATTTAATTTGGAAAGAATTAACCTGGATAAAGGTCTGAGCAACCTAATCTCATAGTTGACCTGGATTAGAGCAGGAACTGGGACTAGAGACTTCCTGAAGGCATGCCCTTTTTTTTTTTTTTTCTTCTTTTTTTTTTTCCCTCCTCTCCTTCCCTGGCTTTATCCTTCATCTATTTTCCCCTAGAATGAGACTGCAGGAATTCACATTTGGGAACTTTTTCCCTTTTGGGTTGTTCCACAGCCAAGAATATTGCAGAATACCAGAAACTGGAGTGGTCATGTAGGTGAACCTGAGAATTGATTTCTACTCTCTTTGACAATGGAAGTATTTGTTTTACTGAATAGTGCAGTTGTCTTTTCCTTTGGTCTTTGATTGTGGCTTTTCACATGAATAATCTTAGTTTAGGATCATGGTCAGAGTTATATGCTGGCCTTTTCTACACTATCCTGTTTGCTGTTTGGGTCTGTGTATTTTTTTTACATAAAAGCAGTGGATATATTTTATGCTCATAAAGTAACCCTTAGAATCCATAAGTAGATAGTGACAACTCTTCATTCATCTCCATCACTTCTAAGTGTAAATATTTTGGTCAGAGGTTGTACATAGGTTATGTAAGTGTATATAGGTTGCAGATGCCTCCTTTATGTCTCCAAAAACCAGCATGTCAGAACTGACCTTTACTAATTCACAGTGAAAAGAATCAAAATTTTCTCTTCAAAACTGCATGGGCAAAGATCTGGCAGCGCAGACATAAATAGTTTATCTTACTTGGATCAATTCTTCATAAGGATAGACAGTCTTTTAAGCACTTCTGATGAGAGGTTTGTGGTCACACACTGGCACAGGTTCCCAGAGGGGTTATAGAAATCATACCTACAGATATTCAGATCCTGACTGGACGTGATCATGCTCAAACTGCTGTGACCTTGCTTGAGCTGGATGATATTAATGAGTCCCATCTAACCACTCTTGATCATTCTGTGAAAATTTCCTTCCAACAAAAGAACCATAGTTCCTGTATTGGATTGTGTTTATACTGTCAATAATCCTGTCATGAATAATCTCAATGTTTTTTTCCACTGGAAACGTCATCCCTAAGGCATTTAATGATGACATAATGTTATTGATAAACATTGAGAACTCCTGCTGATTCCAAGGGGAGTGGTGGTAGAATGGTGCCCTGGAGAGATCAATCAATATCATACTCAAATCTCCTAACCCCGAATTTCCTAAATGACTGATACTCTGCACTTGTAAACTGTACTACCAGGTGATATTTTTAAAGGGCCATTTTGATTTTATAAACCATCCCCAAGCAGTCAAGGAAACTAATTTACTTTGGAACTAATTATGTTGTGCAACTGGGAACTCATGTTGTATGTATAATGAAATATGAAGGGTTTAGATACAATAAATTAGTCAAAAATTATAACTGAAAAAGACATCTATTAAAATTTATAGGCAAAAATTATAGGGCAGCACTTTTACCTAGAAATGTCTTTGAATTTTTGCTATACACTGTTGAGTGAGTTCACAACTGAAATTTGACATCAATAACTGTGGGTATTGTTTTAACTTTCTATAGTGTAGTAATTCTGTAGTTGGTCTTCTCCCACTGTATAAAATATTTATAGGAAATAACTACCAGGTAGAAACACATTATGAAAAAAACAAGGGGTAAAAACATGTTACAAAATGTATAAAAACAGTCTGAAGTGGTCCATAGGATGAGGAGGAAAAAAATCATTGATATAATATCACATTCTTTGCAAAAGGAAGGATTCTCCCCTTCCTCTTCCCTGTCACCATCTCACCAGTGAAAATTTGGGACACTGAGGGCTCACTATAATGATCCTGTAGACTGAAATAACTGACCTTAGGACTCAAAGGGGCAGTGAAAAGCTGAGCATAATGTCAGAGAGGAGTGGAGAGGTAGTACAAAGCTTGTACTCAGTTTTGACTCAGTAAAATTTGAACCATAATTTTGGTAGTTCATTTTAACTGGACAAATAATTCTTTCTTTAGACAGTTAAGGCTTTAATTAAATGAATGTAAATTGTCGCTTTGTACTTAAGCAACATTCCCTCCCCATTTTTCCTGGAAGATGTTGAGTACAGTGTGAGTCAGCAGCAGGTACACACACACTCTGCTCCTTCCCCATCCAGTTCCACAGTGCTGTCAGTATGCTCACATGCTGCATTTTGGGGCAGAATGGAGGGGGGAGCGGGTATGTCCATGAGATGCACAGCACAGAACTGAGTGGACTGTAATAGTTCATACTACATTTTCACTCCTTCTTTTTTCCTTTGGTGATCTGTGTATGAACAAAATCTTTAGAAACAAAAGATTCTGCATATGACTATGCATCTGCTATCTCAAAGGGCTCAGGAGGGAACATTTGGCTCTTTGTGATTATAGTATTTTTCTCTGGTAATTTCTCTAACATGCTAGCTGGCCTCCCACATCAACTCCTGAATGGCAACTGACAGCACTTTTTCTTCATGAAAAGAAATTTTTAATGGGCTGCACCATAAATAGCTGGAACTTGCAGTCCTATGTGAAAAATACAGGATATGAGTCATTAACAACAGCAGGAGACCTTAGATCCTGGGTAGCTTTACGTATCTTCTGTGGCCGTATCAAGGGCTGCATTTAATCAGAGCAGCACATGTTCATTGCAGATAGCTTTGGGAGGCAACCTGCCTCCCCCTGGCTGCTTTTGTAGTATTGGCTCTCTAGTAAAACATACTCCAGGCTTAAAGAAACTCCAGTTTATTTTGGAGTCACTCAGTTTCTGGTACCTTAAAGTAAAATCGAGGAAAATGGAGTAATTACTGGATTGACTTTGGGACAAGAGAGGAAGCCAGACCTCAGTTCTTTCCAGAGTTTCTAATGTCTCTCTATTCTGCCAGAGAGGTCAGTTTTCTGAGGATTTCAATGAATCCTTAAAGATTTTAACAAGGTTAACAGTGAGTAGTCAAAGAGAAATTATTATTCTGACAGTTTCTGTAAATCTCTACTTCTAATATTTTAAGCATTCAGTTGAACAGTGTTAGCTATTCATATATTCCATTTCTGGTAGTTACATATGGATTTGAAATTCTTGAATACAGTTTTGAGCTGCTATACACTTCCAGGTTTCACAGATAAAAAAATCAAAGTGCAAACATTACAACTTATTTTAAGGTAGGGCTCAGTGAGGGAAGGAAAAAGCAATACTTTCCACTTCTTTTGACTTCCAGGACTGTGCTTTAATAAAACACCATCTTCTGGATAATTTATCAGGAGTCTGCTAAGCAAACTTCAACTCAGGAGAACTTCTCCAAGGTTGAAAAAATAGTTTTAATTCTTCAAATCTGGCAGATGAATTCCCTTAAGTCTTTTAAGGCAAAAAGTTAAATGTTTGGATTGGTCAGAATATATGCAATGCGAGTGTCACAGACCAGCAAAAACAGGTTTTTTTTTAGTTACTGTGAAAACTTTCTGCAGCTGAATTTACTTAATGCTAATGCTTTTATCAGGAATTACATATGGTATCCCAGCTAACATTGTGAACTTTATGGTATATTAGGTCATATTGGAATAATTGTCAAACTGATTTCTGTGCCTATGACAAGTAATAATGTGGGGATTTTGACTGGAATGATGTCAATTTGTAATGTACTTATAGTAGGGTGTCTGTACTGTGACTGGAAGGACATACCCATCTATAGAGTGACCACAGCTGACGTTTAAATTCAGATCTAGAGTGGCACCTAGCAAATCCTGATTTCCAAATGTTTTTCATTGCCAAAGAAGCAACATCTTTAACTGCTAATGCAAGGCTATGTCAAGTAATTACTGTTCCATTAAAGCTACACAATAACTCACTGTCAAGGAGGCTGCTGCTGTCACTCAGGTGGAAATCTGGAATGTTTGAACCCTAAGAGTGAAGACAAAAACCTTACAGCTCTGACTTACAGTATTAGTGAGTAAATAAGTACAGCAGGGCTGATGGGCCCTTGACTAACCTTGAACTGTCAGACCCTGCAAAAGGATGAGCAACTATGAGCTTTTTATTTTTAGATGTCAGCTTGAAGCTGATTTATATTAGCTTTCCAGTCAGAGAAACTGCTTAGGGCTGCAGGGACTGGATTGGGTGTCATGGACTTTCCAGAATGTACACAGGCAGCACAGAGAGGCTTTTGAAGTATGGAGAACAGGAGGTCAAATTAAAGGATTTGAAATTCTCTGTAAATCCACACTCCCAAGTTGCTATTTCTGCTTTCAGAGATTTCTGGTTCTGAAAAATGAAGTGCATAATCCCAAAATTTGGCAAGCAACAGAGAAGATGAGTAGCTGTTGCCTCCTCTCTGCCTTGATTTTTCCAGTTTTATTGGAACAGTTAGAGATTTCTGTGAGGTTGCAGATGTCTGTCTTTGCTCACCAGTCTTTAATGAGCTTTTTTGTTTTGGTAGCACATCACCCATCTGTATTTAATAGCTAAGATGTTACCTGCAACATAGCAGACATGCAAAATCTTTTCCATTTCTTGGATTTTTACTCTCTCTCTCTCTTACAGGTCTGCAAAAGGTAAGACGTGAGCCTTGTTTGAATAAGGCCAGTCAACATTCCTGCTTGCTTGGTAGCTAAATGGAGATGGAAGTTGTATTCTAAACACCTTTCATTAGTGATACACTTTAACAGAAGGTGAAGGTGTGAATGTTGCTCCTGCTTCCATCACTCTGTATGCTCCCTGTTTTGTGGCAGGAAGTGAAGCAGGCTGGGAATTTGTGGCTCATGATGTTCACTAAGTGGCAGTCCCAAATTTCATATATGCTTGCCTCCCATCTGGTAAGTGGCTGAGTCATTTATGACTCAACTTTCTCCACTCATCTTAAGAATAATTCTTAATGACTCACATGGAATGTTTGCAGGGGCTCTTGGTGTTGGACAGCACTTTACCTCTTCTGCAATTGTCTTCTCATCTCTCCTGTACTGTGGATTGCGGATTAATTTCCAGAGCAAAATCCTCTCACCTGGAACTCAGGATTGGTACAGTTGCTGCTTTAGTGAGTCATTTCTGATTTAAGTATGACTCTTAGCTTTGTCTGTAGTACTGTCACTTAGTGATGTGGAGATCAGCCTTGTGGATAGTATGAGTTGGTGTAGGTAAATCCCAGGTCCAGAGCTCCTGGAGGTGTTTGTGGTACACACAATGCTCCTGCAGAACAGGCTGGTACAGGGGCAGCATCTGCCCTCGTGGTGGCTGTGCCCACCAATGCCCATGGATAAGCAGGCTCTAATCTAGAGCCTCAGCAGGCTTGCCTTCAGCTGGAGGACATGCAGTAAGGAAAATGAGAGTCACAAGTTTGTTATTCCTTCTCATGTGCACAATGAACATGGAGAGTGAACCGGGACTTTGTACCAAATCTGTTTTAACTCTAGGCAGGTCTTTGTTGGCTCTCTGTTTGAAGTGCAAGTGGGATATGGATCCTTGTCATCAATGACTGTGCTCTAACTCAAGTAGCAGCAACAACCTACACGTGTGCAGAGAGCTTCTGTAGCTCTTAAGAGTTGCGGGTGATGTCTATAGGTGGCCAGAAGAACCTAAAGGGGTGGCAGAGAATTTTTCTTGGACTTACCTTTTTACGTCTATTTGCACATCCTTGACATATCACAGCTAAAAATGTAAGTAAATGTACACTTCCTATTGAGAAAACTGCAAATATTACATCCATGAGATGGAAATAGCAACTCACGTCTTACAGTTTTCCCAGCCATATGGCCAGTCCTATAGATGTGCCCCTTATGTAAGAGAGACCCTGTTCTACACTTCAGTATTCTGTGACAGTTCACTGGAAAGAAAGTTTGAGAATCATTAATTGAAAGAGCTGTTTAGTCTCTTCCATATTTGACTTTTTAATTTCTGAATCATTCTGTTAATAATGAAAGTTTGTACACTTAGAAATGAATCTTCATACTATAACTCCTTTTACTTATCTTTCTATTTAATTAGAACTAAATAGCTGTTTCTCCTCAGCTCATTCTTTTGTCCCTAAAGCAATTTCATGTATGTCCTCGCTAATTACTGGAATCACATCTCAATGGCATCCATTCTTGATAGCTCTGTGATTGTTTCAGGGTTCACGAGAAACACAATCTATATCTGAAACTAAATACCTCATAAAAATGTAGTTTTGTGTTCAACTTTCTCTGTTAGTGCATATTTTCTAATTGGAGTTTAAAGATAATGTGGATATTACCCCCAAACTTAAATGAATACTTGGCTCCAGTTTTTAAGAAGAAAAACTGAACAAATAAAAGGTGGTTAGCAGAAATAACTACATGAAATGAGGATTTCTTCATCTGGAAGGAAAGCTAAAACATTTTAATAGCATCACTCAAATGGGATAAAACAATTTTCTCTCCAGATACCTGATAGCCATGAAAGGTCAATGGTTTTTTATGTAATTTGGTGACTTGATGTTTCATATAACTGAACTTGAAGAAAGAAAGTGAAGCAGACTGCAGATGTCTTTGTTATCAAAATAATAATACAAGATCCTATTAAACACATTTTTGTAGGACAGCATAATTAAGCAATACCATTTGGGGACAAACAGATATAGAAAACAGAGACAAAAATGGGCCAAGGCAAAGTGAAAACTGTAAGGGTATAGTAAGAGTATTAGATACTACTCCCAAACATCAGCCTACAGCCTGATCTTGGACTTTGCTCTTGCTGACAGCCATAGCACAAAAGTAGGAAGGTACTGCTTTAAGTTTGTTCATGCTACAAAGTCAGGAGATACAAAACAGACAGGATTATCATATTGCAGAAAAGCAATTGCATGATCTTGTGAAACAAATTAATAGCAATAGGAAATTCAGTACTGGGAAAGGTAAAGTTGTGCTTTTATGGGTCAACCTTTCTATTAGAAACTAGAGGCCCAGCAGCTGCGAGTGTTGAAAATCAAGATTGCTTTTTTACATCAAGAGGATGTAAAATCCTGAAAAAATGAAATGTGTTGCCAGGAGCCTATGGGTCACTGCAGGAAAGATGAGGACCCAGAATGGGTTCTGTGCTGTTGAACGAGAAACTCATTGATCTTCAATCTCCATACACTGAAGCCTTGCCTGTTAGAGAAAAAAAAAAGTATGCAAACAATGAGTTTTCAATTTTGCATGCTAAGCTTTTATATGGTTTACAGGCTTCCATGACTGTCACTCAGTACCTTCAGTGAGTGCAAAAATGGTGTTTAGCATCCCTTGTTGCAGATTTGATAGCTTGAAGACTAAAACATTCTCTAAAACTTGTTTTTCAACTAAGTACTTTGATTTTTCTACCACTAAGCAGAACTACATTTCATTACTGACTTTAATGGAATTGGGAAGGAACCCAAGAATATATTGGTGTCTAGCATTTTGCAGATGCCTTTGGAAAATCTGGTCTGCAGTACTGATCAAGAATAGCTACTTCCCTTATGAAGTGATCAGAGAAAAAGATCTGAACTACATAATAGTGATTTTACTTAAATTAGAAGAAAAGGTAAGAGAAAACGGTTAATATCACACACTGCATGTTCTATATTCTTCACTTATCTTTTCAGTAGCACAAACAAAGCTGCCAAATAAAAGTACATATGCAAAATAAATGTTTGGGGAGTGTCCTGGAACAGGTTATGCCAGTGGATACTCCTGGATTCATTTTTGAAATCTAAACAAAATTTCATCAATGTTTAGACTCAGTTTTGGTTTCATTTGAAAATGTTTGTTATGTGAATGTCTTTTGTTTGTTTTGCTGAAATAAATGATGCAATAAAAAAATGGGGCCAAAATTCATCATTTTTACATTTTAGCATGTTGATTATTTTGTCATGGAGGAAGTATGTGTATATTCACGTGACTCACATCACAACTAGTATAATTAATGAAATATAAAATAAAAAGTAGTTACTGAAATATTAACATCTTGGGCACCTTTGCAGTCTGTTAGTCCCACTTGCATTAAAACAAATCTCTTATCATTGATTTAATAACTATTTTGCAATTATACTGACCCTCGCCTTTATTGGTGGATTAAAACTTCTCACATGGTTCCTCATGGTTCGTTGAAGTCTGATTTCACAAAACAATTGATATTTGTACTTTAGATAATTTTCTAGCTCAAGAGAATTTTTGAAACATATTAAAAAGGTGAGATTTTGTTTTGCTTTAAGGGAAAGGCTGCTGAAATTGTTCTCCTTCCATGTGAACTTAATGCCAGTAGGTAGCTCTCCAATGGATATTACTGGGAAATGAAGAGGTTGTGTCGGGCTGAGCTAGAGTTTGATGAACGCTCTCAGGGATCTATAACCTGAAATAATTTTTATCTTAGATAACACTTACTATTGCATTCATTATTACTTTTTCTGTGTTGTCTGCTGTGTTTTAAATGCTACAACAGGAAATCTCCAATAAATTGTCAGTTTCCTCAAAGCAATCTGGGGGTTTATCAGGTGAAATACTCCTGTTAGAGAGCTGAAACTGTTCAGGTAGGGACATCTGAGCTTTGCATGGATATTTTGAGGAAAGTTAAAACAAGTAGTGTTGGAAGAATACTGTGAGTATCTAACAGCATTGGAGAGCTGCAGTCCTCAAGGTGCTGAGGACAGAAGGACTCTAAGTTCCATGTAATCTAGGAGAGAACTCTGGAAACTGTTGTGATGGATCTTATTTTTACTGTAATTGAAGAGTTAAGTAGGTGCATCTGCAGTAGACTTCACTTGGTTTTTCTGTGCACACCCCTGCAAAGATGTCAGTGCTGGGATCCTTCAGAGTATAAACCACTCGGTATTTTTAGCTGCATTAGGCCCAAATAAACTCCTTCACATTTAATGAAGTGTCAAAACTAGTTTGTGTGACACTTTTACCTAATGTGTTTTACAGCATTCTAAAATAATTTGTGTGCCTGTGAACTGTAAACATAATCCCTCTTCATTTTGTATCATCCACTCTTTTGCACTTGCATATTTAATTCTTTTTCCCAGTCATCTTTTTGGCATTACCTGTTCTCCATTTCCTTGGACAATCAGCAATAAACTGGATGTTGTTAGTAAGGATTTCCTTCTGCATGTAGAGGAACTCTTCTCCAAGGTATTAGTACTTTGTCGTCCTTCTGGACCTATAAGCATACACTCAGCTCACTTATATAGAAGACAGCTGGAACAGAATATTTGGGTAATAATTTGCAGTTCACTGATTATTCTTTGCTTTAAAAGTTATGCTTGAATGTATTGCTCCCTTTCACCAAAAGAAAGGCTGAACTTTCTTTCAATCTCATGGCTGCAGCAGCATGATCTTGTCCACACTCCTCTGGAGAGGTTCTTCACTCCTCTGCAGGAGCCTTCCCCTGTGTGATAGAACACACTTCTCTGTAGGCTTCTTAACTTCTGTGACAGCCAAAATGAAGGGCAGTTCTTCTGATTTTCCCTCCTCAAACTATGTGAAGAATTTTCTTCATCAGGAAAGTTACTAAGATTTGTTTCATATAGACCACGGCAGGCCAAATTAAAATTATTGCAGAGATAGGAACTTAGTGTTCTAAAGTAAAAGTACTTTTCAATATTTGTTTTACAAAATTAAGAAAAAATTCCTGCATTACATTTTTCCAACTAATTATATAAGCGTTAGTAAGAAATTACATGCCCTGCATTTTAAAAGCTACTAAACCAATTCACTATTTTATACTGGATTTTACAAAAGAGAAAAGTGAGCCACCTTTCTGTTTTATTCTTTTTTTTTTCCCACTCTGTATTGTAATTTGTTAATTTTCTATCACAGACAGCTTGTTTCCACATCACTTTGCTGAAAGCTCTATTTTTGGTGTACCTGATTAGATGACTCCAGACAATGTGAACTGCACTAAACTTGAGCAGAATCAGCAGCTGATGGCACTGTGTTGCCTAACAACTTGAGAAGTTTCTGCACTTGTGCTGAGTTGCCATAGCAATATCTGCCCACTGGTGGTGGACTTGCTTAGAAGTTGCAGTGAAAACAACTGTCAGACTAACATAATGACAGATACATTAACCACAGCAACACCAAAAACCTGGAAATTATTTGTCACAAACATAAATGAAGCTTCATTTTGCTTCAGATCATGCCCGGGTAGGTGCCTGTTTTGGAAGGTCCAACGTTCTGCTGCTTTATTCAGTAAATGTAGCTGTATCACTACATGAGATGGGCTGGAATGTTTCAGTATTTGACACAGCATGAGGATCAAGTACTTGTCTCTCAAGTAGTCCCTCCTCAGGGAGGACCGGTTTTAATACTGTGTTTCTGCAACACCCGTCCTTTTGCCTCTTCTTGTTACAAACCCATGCTTTGCTTTATTTCTGGCACTTGCTGCAAATATTTTCGATATCAACTCATTCTCCTTCTTAAGCAGTTCAGATATCTGGAGTTTATAAAGGAAAGAGACTTTGTGGATATGATTTAAAATTATTTTTTTAAATTTTAAAAAGTCTCTGAGTTCTGAGTCCTTTCACTTCTTCAGTGTCTTTGAGATACTTTATGTGCTAAAGTTGCAAGACTGAGATTTTTCAGACCTGGAAAGTTCATGTAGCAACTTTAACCCAGCAGTAATTATTAGCCCATCTGTTTTGCTTCACTGGCCTATTGAGACAGACAGAAAAAAACCCCAAATCCCTGTTTCTGCAAAAGATGCTGGAGCCTTTGGATGCGTGTTTCCAGACTTGTTTGGTTTAACTCGATAGATGGAGAACTCTGTTTCCCCTCTGGTATTTGGTTTATCTGTTTAGCTTTCTTGGATTAAAATTCAATTTAGTCAAATACTTGGATGAAATGATGCTTTCATTTGGTCTCCTTGACAGGGATTTTTCCTCCCTGAAGCAGCATTTGATTGTTTTTCTCAGTATGCTCTGTAATTGTTAGCATTAAGTGCTAACTGACCCAGGTTTCTGTCTTGAACCACAGTGTTAAAATCTCCATTTAGAAAATATCACGTTGTCCATTTCCACTCAGCCTTAATTGTCCAAAATTAAATGTGCTCAGAATGGAACTCTGAACAGACACATCTTGGAATGTTAACTGCTTGCTGATGATGTGTTTGCTTAGCAATTTGCAGGCTATCATTCTGATTAATAAAAAAGTTCTCTGTATCTATGGAAACAAAGTGTGGAAAATAGCTTTTACATCTGAGGAATGTTCAAGGAAAATGATTAGATGGCCTTAAAAATGATAGCAGCTGTCTTCAGAGCAAAACTCAGGGCATTGCTGGTGTAGAAAGGACTGTAGCAATGTGTGACATATAGGATCCTAATGTTTTAACTGCATTCCAGTCAAATATTGTTTAAGCAGATTATCTTTATGCAAATTACTGCATCTGTTTTATTTTTTCTTGATGCTTTTGTGAATTGCCATGTCTCAGTTGAGATGTCCCAAGAGATGATTTAAATAATGTTAATTATTAATTGATTGCCTCTAGATTAACTCTAAAAGAAATTAAAATTTCAGCATGAGGATAATAAACAGTATTTGCACCAAATTTGCCAATGCTTTTGCTCTTTGAGAGAGCCTTTAGGTGGCATTGTCTTCTTGCCTGGCTTCTTGCTGTAGAGTCAAGAAACAATGAATATATTCTTTCTTTCTTTCCCATTTTATTTTTCCAGCTAAAAGGTATTGGCCAACAAATGACAATGTCAGGAGTTCTCCTGGCATTAAAATTTCTAGTCTTTAGGATATATTTCTCTTAGCTTCTTGACTCCTAGAAATTATTTGATGTGCTCAAAGCATTGGTAGGTCCTGTGCCTCTGTCACAACAAACATGGGAAACTTCTGCATTCTTTTAATGGTAAATAAAAATATTTCCAAAATTTTGGTTAAAGGCAATAGAATAATCTGACATGAAATATTAAAAGGAGGAAAGGTTTATTTAGTCTGAGGTGGGAGGGAGCCCAAAGTGCAGTGGATAATCCTTGGTAATCAGAGCAGAGTGGAACTGTTTTTCAACCATTTTGGTTGGTTTGTTTTTTTTTTTTTTTTTCAGTAAAATACTGTTCCTCAGGGACCAGTGAAAGCATTTGAGTATGGTGCAAGCTGTAATGAGGTGTAAGAGCAGTGCAGTAGCAGAACCCCTCGCACTCCTTGTGAAAGCAGCCTTTGCTGATGGCAGGAGAGGCTGCAGGAGCTCTGCTGCAGCTGTTCTCCTCTTAGACTCTGCAAAATTTGGTTTTCATTTAAAGCTACTACTTGCCTGTTCTCTACCTCAGGGGAAAAGAAACCTCTTGAAGTAAAATACCTCTTGTGAGAGTCAACCTTAGGAGCTTTTCCTTGGATCCATCCTGTAAACAGAATCTGAATGTTTACTTAGAGTTTTGTGGTCTTTAATTTGACCTGGCCTAGACCTGCTTGTAACAGCAGTGGATCAGCTAGTGGGGAACAAAAAGTAGATGAAAGAAAAAGAAACTGTGATGTGACAGAGAACACTAAAGCAGGCATACAAAAATAAGCATTTAAGATATGTCTCAAGGTGTATTTGAGTTGCATAATATATCAAGATATACTGCAATATAATTGCAACATGAATTGCCAAAGTATAAATGCCTGAACCTTTGAATGTTTTGATATCTTTTAGAGGCCCATGTAAGGCATAAAACTTTAGATATTTTGAAACTGTTATTGCAGAGATGGACTATGAGTGTTTATTTACTTGAGAAGAAACTGAGCTTAGTTAGGAATCCCCAGTGTATTCTAACTCGATGTACACCTTTTCACTTATGTCAAAAGAACTGTTTACACAGATTAAAATATTTGTTCAGTTAAGTATTATTCTAGAATTTATGGGCAGCTGATTTTGGAAAACATGAATGCAGAGGCAGTATAAAGTGATATCATCTGCAAAAGTCTTTTTAAAGTACTACACAGTGTTGTAACTAGCCATAAGGAGCAAAGTGCTCCTTAGCAGATGGTGCAGCAGAGTTTTTCTTGAGAAAGATTTGTTTTGTTTTGTTTCTGTTCACTTCCAGCTATGATGAGAGCTTTCAGGAGTGTTTCCAGATCATCCATGTGAGCTATACCATGTGTGCAGCTTGGAAAGTCAAATGTCTGCAAATGTGTCTGGATGTTGCAGACAATGTTGGATTGGGTTTGCTGTGGGACTCTCTTGGAGGGACACAGGTTGACCCATGATGAGTGAGACAGGAACTTGGAAAAACTTGGAACAATCTGAACATAGCGACTCTTTAGATTTCTAGCACTGTGGATTGAAAAAAACCCAGAGAACCCATGAAACAAACACCCCCCTCTGTAGCCCCCCCAAAAATCCACCTCCCACCCCCAAAAACCCCCTGAAAAACAGCAACAAAACCCCTCCAGACATTATACATACCAGATAGCTGCAAAAATAGCTTTTCTGGTTGTTTTGGCATCCTGGTTTCCCTCTCCCTCTTTAAGAAACTTGCCATGGAAGGGATAAAAATGTTAAATATTACACCAGCAAACCTATGATGGGACATGTGCTTTGTCTTTGCATACTGAAGGGAAGCCTCAGGCATGGGGAGATTGAGTTAGGCAAGGCCATACAGGCAGTGTATGACAAAAATAAATCCTCCTCCAGATTCTCAGGTTGCTGTGCTTAGGGCAGCAATGAATTCCACTGTGCCCATTATTAAATATGTTGCTCTGTGAAAATGACGTCACTGGTAACATGTAAAAATTAAAAGATGAAGTATTTTAGAATATATGGTAAGTTAATTGTGTTTCTGTAACAAATTGTGTTCAGAGACCAGAATATTACTTTGGTTCTAGGAAAACTTACATCCTGAATATATAAGTAAAACCAACTGCAAATAAAATGGTACTTCTTTTCTTTTAAATCTAGCCGGTATGACCAACTTACTGAGTGTAATTTAATATAATATTGCAATATTAATATAATGCATTCCTTTCAGTAAAATTAATGACAGCAATTCCAAGTTCAGGTCTCTATATCAGGGAATATAAGGCAAATTTTATAAAAAGTAGTCAGAACATATTCTTAGGATCACATCTATTCAACAAATTATTTCAAAACTTCTCTGTGTATGAATTTGCATCTGAATTAGAATAGTTTATAACTGTACAATTAGTGTGATACTGGTAAGTGATACTGAATTTTCATCTGCCAAAGCCATAATTTAAGATACCTTTGCTAAAAAATAAAAAGGCAGCAGCTTGCTCTTCTTAACTCTTACTCAGTGTTGCTCCAACTGTAAACTCCTTCATTAGAACCCTCAGTATATTTCCTCTTGTATTTGTGTAATTCAAAACAACTTATATGATGTGACATGTCATTAATAAATCTGTGAAGCTAATAAATCCTATTCGTGGTTTGGAAAGGAGAACACTGCAATTCTTTCACAAAGCATCTTTTTCTCAATGGAAGATAGCTACAGAAAGATGAGAATAAGAATGGTTAGACTTGTGTTATTTGCATGGCTGATGTCTGTGGAGACAAACAGTTACAAAATCAGTTTTCTTACAAAATCACTTGAATATTCTAAGTTATTAAGAATAAAGAGGGCTACTCTTTCATGTTCTGTCAAGCATGACTAGATACAGAAATTATTTTAAATTTTCATCACAGGCTTAACATTCTCAGCGTTGTCCACGCCCAGTTTCTGTGTGCCAGAACGAATTCTTAGTGAAGTATGCACGGCTTGAGTGGATATGTGATAGAATAAATCATCTGAAATTAATAAAATTTCTCATTGTATACAGTACATCACAATAAAAAATGCTCTTAAAAATAATGGGCTTGGGCAGAACATGCCTTTGTGTACAATTTAACAAAACCCAGAAAAATTATATTTTTGCAGATGACAAGTAGTTTTGGGATGATTGAGTGCATGAAGTTTGTAACAGGGGTTTGGGATTTGTATTTACAGAAGCCAGGAGTTGGACTTGATCATCCTTGTGGGCCTTTTCTAGCTCAGGACTCACAGAATTCCAAGGCTACTTCTTGCACCAATTTAAATAAGTAGGTGATCATGCAGAAAATAACACACAGTCAAACATTATGAAACATTAATCCCCCGTAATGTCCATGTCCTTTAAAATGCTGCTTTTTGATTTGTTTGTATATTAATATAGGGAGTGTTCTGCAGCTAGCTGATGGAAAATATGGAACATACAAACAACTTTAATATAGGATATATTATTTGTGCTACCTTGCTTGAGTCAAGTTTTTCTCTCTGCAGCTGTTTAAGATTTTAGACTTCATTTCCTTTGTCAGATTGCCTTTCTTGGACAGTATTAAAATGTTACCAAATTACTTTTGCTGGTCAACCAAATATCTAATGGTTTGTTTGGAAGAGAAGTTCATCTTAGCTTTGCAGTTATATTGTTGTAGCAGAGAGAGGATGTTAGTTCAAGTCACATTTTCATGTACTATGTACAAAGAAAATAGCACATGGGTGATTTCTTGTCGCTGACTGTCATTTCTTACAAAATGGTGGCATCACTTGGTGATCACTTAGCATCAGTTTGTTCCCTTTTAAATTGTCAAATAAGTATTAAATATCTCCTCTTAAACCCTAACAATTTTGTGTTAAATGGTCGGAAGGACATCACAACTTTAATGTGCTGGTACTAGTGAGTTCCTGTATATCCTTAGCTGGAACTGCTGTAAAGTCTTTTTAGGATTTTGGTCTGCTCATTCATTGAGCTTCCATGCTGTCTTTAAAGGAAAAAGAAGCCTCTTGGAATTTTATCCACTGGAACTTACTTCTTTTAAAAGCTACTTATTTTAAGACAAAACGAACAGTGTGCCAACACATTGATTATTAAATAGTCTGCTCTGCAATAAAGTGTGAGCAAATGTTATTCCCATCTGTGGTCTTCACTGAAGACTAAATAAGGGATAACTTACATCTAAGAACACTCTGAATGTGATGAATTTGCTGTTGAAAAGGCCAAGTTTATGGAACTCTTGTATTGCAACATTAGTGTTTGGAAAACATGGAGACAGTATTGAATCATGGAAATGAGACTGCAGATAAGCAAATACTGACCGTAACTCTGGAGTAAAATCGACTTGAAGGTCAGGGTCCCATTGCTATGCTGGAATGCATTTCAATTAATAGCTTTAAATCCCAAAGGTTGTCTTTAGGATGAAGGTACATTGAATACATTCCATGTTTTATTGTAACTTTGTTCCAAGGATTCTTCTCCTCTGTGTTCCTTCCCACTTTTAAATTCTACATGATAAGAAGATCTGTTTATTTGTATATAGAAAAACAAAAAAGTAGAATATAGGGTCTAATTTTAATGGCTCTCAGAAGCATAAAGCATCTTCAGTGATACCTAAAATTGGTGAGATTTTATTAGTAATTCCCACGATCAAAGGTTTAGCTAAGGAGCTGGATGGCTATAACTTGTACTAACATAAAACCTCAATTTTTTTAATGTAGGAATTTTAAGAAGCAGAATGCATATGCTGCATTTTCCATACGACAAAGTTTTAAGTAATATTTTTTGTTCTATGCTAACTGAAGAAACTCCCAAGTTAGCTTCAGGTTCACTCCCTTGTATGATGTCTGTCATGGAGCACCCAGCACTATATAAGTACCTGTGCCTGTATTTCTGTGAAACTCTGGCAGCTGCCTTTGCGTGCTTAATAATTGTGAGATTCATAAAGTGGCACATGAAGAGCCTGACTTCTCCCATTGAGAAAATACAGCTCCTTCAGATTTGAAGACGAGTGCAAAGCCACATCAGCAACTCTAAAGAATATCTACTTTCTATTTTTACAGCATATTAATTAGATGATTAATAATAATACCAGTAATAATGAAGATGTCCATGCTGGCATCTTCAAATGGATAATAATGGATTTCAAACCCTGGTCTGCCTTACATTGAATTGGGACCACATTTATGCTGTTCATTATTTGCTTTTCTGAGCTTCAGTTTGTAATTTATGCGAGTTTCCAACTTTTTTTATCAACTGATGAAAAATCTGAAATATTTTTTCTCAATTTTTTTCTCCTGTTTACAGTTTTTGTTCAGAAAATGGCTTCTTGGCTTGGGACCAAATAACTGGTTTTTATATAATTAAATCCTAAATGCACTTATGTAAGAAGGATAAAAATCAAATGAGTAGGAGGACAAAATGCAAAGATCTAATTTCTTTGAAGTTTCAGTTTGTAAGTTTGTTATTATTCTTGATGTTCTTGCTTTTGAAAAATGCTCAGCTTGATTAGAAACTCATGACTTAGAGCATACAAATTCTCCATTGAAAAGTTCTTTTTAGACTTAAATTCCATGGGGTTTTTTGAATTTTGAGAACAGGTTTTTTGGGTAAAATAATATCTGTGTTAGTGTGATTAGAGTGATGAATGTTTTGGTTTTGTCTCCTATTGTTTGTTTTCTTTGTCATTGTCAGTTTTCTGTTTCTTTTCAATTGGAGCTTTCCAGCATCTCTGTAAATTTTTGCAGCATCCTTTGGGATGCCATTGGCTTACAGTGGTTTTTGGATTTGCTTTTACTTATGCTGAATTAGCAGGAAGAATTTCAAGCATAAACCTTACAGGGTTTTTTCCCTGATTACTTTTAGTGCATTACAAAAGATCTTTAGAAACTGCTGTCTTCATCCAAGTGGCAGAAATCTTGTACACAAAATGAAACAAAAAGGTGCTTTGGAAAATACATAGAGATTATGAGAAACTTGAGATTCTACATACTTTAAAGTATTTTAGCAAAAAAAAATTAGCAAAAATATTCAGTTTAATCCACATACTTGCTATTAAAAACATGTAGAGAAAAGGGAGAATCAGAAATTCTGGACTAAATGGATTCTACAGGACAAAATATTTGGGTTTTTAATAAAGGCCACATTTGTTTGAAACTTAGAGCAGTGCCAAGAATAATTTTGTTGGTAAAGCCCTTGGTGCCTTGGCCTAGTGCTAGGTTACTTTATAGGGCACAGAGTGAGAGTCAGTCTTAATTTCTTCTCTTCTGCATAATTTTGTGCCAGAAAAACAGCCCTTTCATCACATGCTGTAATCTATTACTTTTTCCTGAGCTTGCTTGATGTCTGATGTAGACAGACATCTGTCTGAGCTTGATGTAGACTGTGATACCAAGTATTTCACATGCATAAAGATTCAAGTTAGAATAAAAACTTTCACCTATAATGAGTGATACAAAAAAGCGTTAGAAAAGGTTTTAAAATGATGTGATTATATGAACTCCTTGTCTTGATCTGTGTCTTACCAGATGAGGAGGAAGCAGTGAATTACAAATAGGCTGAGGTTATCCCTAATGGCCTTTCTTAGCTTCCCCCTTTCTGGGCCGCCACTGTGTCCTCTGCCTGCTGCCCCTGCCTTTTCTCAGGTCAGCAAATGCTGCTGCAGGTGCCTCCAGCTGCCAAGAACCCCCCATCAGGCAAACCCTTAAAGGGCGGGTGCTATCATCATTTCAAATCCTTACAATGCTGAATCCACAGCTTTTAAAGGAAATCGTTTGTTTCGTGTCTGACATGGCTGGGCTTTGATGTCTGAAAAAGTAATTTGGAAGACGACTTTCTGCTGTTCGTTTGTATTCAGTGAAGACTATAGCCCACTTTAGAAAACAGCTCTGACCAAGCAGATCAGGCTTGTTTTTGAAACTCAGTCTCAGGTATCATCTTCCTAACTTTCACAATTTCCTCAACAAATCTAAAACTGTGTGTGTTTTATCTTCTTTTTATTCCCCTTCTCTTAAGAAATGTCCTCTGCCCCCCCCAAAATCCAAATGACCAAAGACGACACCTCAACCAAAATGCAACCAACAAACCTGCAGAAAACCAGGAAACCTGCCCCCCTCATTATTACTGCTTTTTGTAAAGTAACATAGAATAAAAAAATGTATCAAGATAGAAGATCTGGGTTACTTAGGAATTTGTTGTAATGAGGGAAGATTTGCTTTTATCTTGTAACTGTACAGGGCAATGTTGAGAGATTACATTGATTCTGTTAAGAAAAAAGTGTGTTTGCCTTCTCAGTACTCAGTGAACTGTGTTATTATGTTAGGGCATGTTTTTAGTCCACACAGGGGTTGAATGTATCCATTTCTATATCTTTCAGATGTTTTCTTCTAGAGTACCATATTGTAGTATACAGTCAGCTGTGGTGTTCTTACACACAGAAATTTAATTTGAAGGTAATTATTGATTAAAATTGTAAAACTAATGAAACACATGTGTGCAGGTTTTTCACTGATGAGTTCTTTCTTTTTTCACTGATCAGCTGGAAGGCCATGGGTGTGTTGAAGAACCTGATGCTATGAGTAAGCAAAGAGTGGTGGGGTGTTTTTTTAAATTTGTTTTGTTTTGTTTTTTGTTGTTGTTGTTGGGGTTTTTTTTTTGTTTTTTTTTTGAATGATCTCCAATCTTCTAGTCCAAAGAGTAGGAAAGAATTTCCAAAAAAAGTTCCTGGAAGTGAATTTAATCTTTAAAGTTTTATTTTGAGGTGTACTTATTTGTTTAGCACTTATTCCTATGAAGGAAACAGTTGTGGAACTCAAAGGAGAAGGATTTTATTATTATGTGCTTGGCAATTTTATGGCGTGTTTTTAAATGTTGTAATTAAAAACCAAAAGAAAATAATAGAGCATGTGTATGCTTCATTATAAGTGAAAAGTATTTACCCTTTCAGATACTTGCAAGTATATATCATAGGAACTATACAAATGAACACTAATGAGGATTAATGAGCTGTTATGTAAGTTAGTACTTAATTGATTTGGCTAAATATCAGTCTGTAGGAAGAAATGCAATTTTTTTAATGCAAGTAATGATTTTTGCATATGCAAATATATGTGATTGGAGCTGTGTCAATACCCAACAACTTCCAGTGTGGTCTTTTGTGAGATTATAGAAGCCTCTGCCAAGATAATTTTCCTGAGTGAATTTGGAACCTAAGATTTCCCAAGAAAAAACTTCAACTCATGCAATTTCCTGCCAATTTTGTGAAGTCAGTAACAGGGAGAAATGAAGTACACTTTGATGTCTATCATAAAAAGTAGCAAATACTTTTTATATAAAAATACTTACCTTGGAGGCAGATTTTTTTTGTGAAAAAAGTTACTATATTGATGTGACCAAAGTGATGAATCTTCCTTTTAGAGTTGTCATAAATTTAAAACATTGTTAAATGTCATGGTGGTAGGCCTTGGCAGAGAATTCCCTCAGCTTGGATTTTCTTTCTCTACTTCTCTGTCTTGCTTATCATGTCATACATCTCTCTCCAGTAGTAAGGATATTTTCACCTCAGCAATATATCAGAACCCATCATATTTTGACACAAAACGGTTATCTAGCTAAAAAAGAAAAAAAAGGCCTTCAAAAGAACTTTGAAGTCTGTGCTGATACCTACCTGGAAGGGCACAAACCATGATAATAGTAAGCAACATTCAATAGAGTATTGTCCCAAGCCAATTTAAAATATATTTTTTCTATCCTTCAAATTGTTTCTTCGTTAAGTTACTCTTTATTGTCATTGTAGGTAAGTTCAGTCAGATGGGTCAAAATCTGCAGAAGGCATTACTTTTACTAAAGCTTCATGGAAATTAAATTTGGAGCTTGAATCAATGCCCAGAAATGATGTCAGCTATAGCAGATTAAATTTGCTGTCTCTTCATTTTAATTGTGTTTTTAAAACAAAGCAGATAATTCTTCCAGGCTTTTGCCTTTTAATGTTTTCAGCCTTTGTTTGGGCTGAATATTTTGGGGTATTGAATATTAAATTTTAAATCTATTTTGCAGTATCTCTGCATACAAAAACATCGATTTAGTAGGCACATTTCAACAATAATTTGTAAGTAGTAAAATGTTCAATATTCTATCAGTCTTTTGCATACTGTCATAATTGTTTTATATTATGGAGGAATGCATAAAAGGAAAGGTAGAGAAATAATTACTGATCTTCAGTATTGCCTGTTACTTATCCTGAAAAATCAAATATGCAAAATAGTTCTTGAAATCCTTTAATATTAAAACTGGTGTATAACCTGTAGGAAAATGGGTAAGTAATTCAATTTTCTGTCTCTGATAGTATTGTATATTAGATATACCTGGCCAGGATTTTGTATTATTGTTACAAGATAATTTTACTTTTGTTCTATACGGTGATATGCTTATGGTCTGACTACAGCCTGAGAATTGCTAGCCTTTTTATTTGCATCCTATGTCACATTAATAACAGTTGTAATTATTTTTTTTACTTAATCTGCTAAAAATCTTAATAACATAATTAAATCGATTGCATCCTGCAGCCATGAATTCTGCAGGTAAATTCTATTGTCTATATCCTGCCTCTGGAAACAAGGTGAAGTGTTCAAATTTCAAGTAATTGGAAATGAAAAGTCCTAATTTACTGGAGTAAGCTTTCTCCATAGTGGCAGTACTTTGCTGTATGTTAGAATCCTAGAGCCCCAGTTTTAACTGGAAAGGAACTCTGGAGGTCTTGTAGTCAAACATGATAAAGGTACTTGGGGATGTGTGCAGCTGAGCCTTGAACACTCCTAGGATGGCAATTCTACAGCCCCTCTGTGGATTTTCTAGTGGTGAATTTTTCCCCCAAATGCTGGAATTCCTCATGTTTCTACTTGCCTATTACCTTCTGTCTTACACATGTGCACCTTTGAGAATTATCTGCTTCCATCTCCTCTCTGTCCTTTGACTGGGTGCCTGTAGCTGTAGCTGGGCAGCAATAAGGACTCCCCTGAGCCTCCTCTACCGTGGGCTCCCCAGTTCCCTTAGTATTTCATGCATGATAGAGAGCAGCCTCACAAGGACCTTGTCTGGCTCCTTCAGCACCTTTGGATGCCTCCAATCTCATGGATTCACTTATGTCCAAATTAGTTAAGGGATTCCTTGCATTTATCTCTCTACAGCAAGTACTGCTTCTCTCCCATAGTGTGCTGGGAGGCTTAGGGACTTGGAAACCCTCAGGACAACCCTTATGGAAAAGTAAAGTGCTCTTTTCTATTACTTTTAAATGCCTTCCACAGAAGATACTTGGGGATCTTTACCATCCCTTTTTTTCCACTTTTCCAGATCATATCTTCACCTCTGTGTGCAGTTTTCTTTCACCAGTGCTGGTAACCATCCCAATACTGTGAGAATTTCTTGGCTGAGACCAGCCAGATAAGGAGAGGGGAATAGGTTTGCCATTTTTGCAGAAATCCAGCTTGGCTAGGTTGCATCTGTGTAGCTTTAGTCCCCTTTTCCTGTGGGATATTGACAGGTGAGGATCCAATTGTGTATGATGAAATAAGGAAATACAAACGTAGCCTTTATCCTACTGGAGCATCCTTCTCTCTAGACTTTTCTTTATGTGATCTGAGCTATTATTTTGTAAAAAAATTAGACATAATGGTACTTTCTGGTGTGAAAAATATCAAGCGGTATGTTGCTGATGCTAGAAAAATGTTTGTTAGGTTTTCTATTGTAATTAATCTCTCTGATCTCAGGAGTGGCACATATGAATACTGTTTTACCCTCAGAAAAGTACAAACAATGTTTGTCTGACATCTGAAGACAAGTATCAGTCTATTTATTTGTATTGTTCTGTTCTTATACTTGCACTGCTACTTTTTTGTCTTGTGTATTTGTCATAGCACTTGAATAACCTCTATTTCTTCTTGTTTCTATTTTTCTTCTGTTTACCTCATGGTTTAATATAACTGCCCACACCAACTCAAGGTAGTTATGAAATTCAGAACATCAGGTAGAAAGTTCTCAGATAACTTCTAGCTGCTTTTTTATACAAGGTGGGTATATATTAAAACTGTCTTAGAAATTATCCACTACTGTTTAATTTCTCTGGTCTTCTTTATCAAGATTTCCAAGAGACATGGAAAGTCATATAAAAAAAAAATCTATGTACATAAAATTGTGTAAATATCTGCTAGGTTTAGCAACTCTCTTGAGGAATCAGCCTCTCTAGCCCCAAAAGCTCTTTTTTTCTTCAGAACTCATTAGTAACATAATTTGGTAAAATTTTAACTGGTTTGGTAAGATGCCATAGCACAGCAAGGTTCATGGTGAGGAAATGATACTCTGACCACACCATTTACACAGCACTTGACCAAGATTGTAGCACTGGACATCAGCAGAGGGGATGGTTTTTTCCCAGCTTGATTTTGTTCTCTGCTGCAGCTTAGATTTTGACCCCAGAAGTGGACTCACTTTCCCTAGGAGCGAGTTAGCACTGTAACCTTTTTACCTCTGACTGTGTGTTCTTCTGTGAGTGGAAAGCAGGGTTTGTAGAGAGTTCCTTTACTTGCCAGTTGAATGGGAGAAGGAATAACACTTTACCCAGCTGGGAGATGCTGGAAAGCGTTGTTGCTCAGGGTGCTGTGTCACCAAACAGGCCATGCCAGATACCTGCCTTTTGAAATGTCATGAGGGCTCATAAACTGACCCAGTGACAGTCTCACTCCTGAACTATGTAATTTTTAAATATCAGTACTGTTGACAGAAAAGGAACATTTTGTAATTTGAGAGCTTTAGGCTTCCTCATAAAGTCTCCTAAGTCAGTATTTTTTTTCCATGAAACTGCATTGTTCACTTCAGTTACATTCACTAGTATACTTCTATCTTCACAAAATGCAATTCAAGTTCTTTGAATATATCTAATGTTTTTGCAAAATGATTTTCTCTATGAAATGCAGTCTTTCACTGAAAGCTTAGTTGTATAACTGTAGAAAAGCATAATTTCTAAAATTCTATGAATAATGCATCAATGATTCAGACAGATTTTAAACTCTGTAATGGCTGATCAGAGTTTAGGAATAGACCCATCTTCTAATACTGCAATAATAAGCAGATAAGATAGGCCACAGAGACCAATCAATATTTTCCAAATTTGAGGACCAGTATGTAATACATAATTTAGATACATTTTTGCTATGCAAAAATGAAAAAAAAAATAAATCTTTGTGCTTCCAGTTTTCCCCATCAGTTCAACACTCCACTCAACTTTTAAGGTGTTTAAAAGCCAGAACATGGAAAATATCTTGCTGAAATTAAGGTTAAGATTCAGAATCTGTTAAGAAAGGGACTTCTTGGCTGCCCTTAAATTTCAAATTCTGTAGCAGTGCCCTGCAGTGTGGTGGTTTGAACAGACAAATTCGGAATAAGGTTTTTTCCCCTGCATATTCCAACACATACAGAACTGCACCAAAAGCACAGGAAATAATTGGGGTTATGATATGGCTTTGTTTCAAAGAGAATGTCTTTGCCATTCTGTTCTGAAAGCTCAGATCTGCAATTAAGGTTTTGAAGGAATCCTGTGTGGGGTGGGATAATTTGATTCCACCTCTTTGGGACAGCTACTAGTGGAAACTTTCTGTACAGTAAAAATAACTGTAGTCAGGGTAGATTCCCAAGTTTATCTCTTTAGTTTGAGATGAAGAGGCTTTTTTTTTTCCCCTGGTGGCATCTGCTCTGTTATAGTATTTTAAAAATATCAAGAAACATTTTCTTGTTTCTGTGGTCCTTGTGTAAGTAATGCTTAGCAAAAGGAAATTATTTTCTTGTTGTCTTTGTGGAGTAACTCAAAATGATTGTTTAAAAAACCTCTTTTAGACAATAATAATTAGCTGACTCCATGTTGTTCTATATCTACACGTCTTACACATCACAGATTAGTTATTTTTTTAAAGCTGGTGTAGTTCTGTGGGATAAACTAGCAAATGCTTTGTCATATCTAGATTTCCCATTTCCTATTGTTTGGCATTCTGTATTCTTTCTTTCTCTAGTTATATGCAAATACCAGTTACTTGGCTATGCTCCTTCGTGCCTTTGTTCCAAACTGCCCGACTGACCCTGACACGGAGACAGCTTAGAAAGTCCCGTCTGTAGCTTTGCTGCTACTTCGGAACTGGTGGGTTCTTTTCACTGAGACACCTTCAAAGACGGTGAAAATGAGGTAGAAAGAGCGACCCCGCTGCGAAGTTTAGATTGTAGGTTTTATTGTTTCATTGTGGGAAGCAGCCAAGTCAGAGGTCCTGACCTGGTAGAATTCCTCAGCAGCAGGGGCCCCTCAGGGCCTGTGCACCGTTGTTTTATGAGGGGGGGAGGGGGTTCTTACATAAGATAAGAACAAGATCCAATAAGAAAATACAGGGGATGATACAGGACAGGACAGACAACAATTATCACCAGTGGGAATAGGGGGCAGGGGGGGAAAGCTGGTATTCAGCCAATAACTTGACCAGCTTCTCAGAATTTTCTTGAAGAAGGGGAAAAGCCTTGGGGTGAGTGACAGGGCCCCAGGGGATGGGGACTTTGACTGACACATACAAACTTCGGGAAAAGACCAAAGGTGAGTTTTGGGCAGGGGTACATAGAGCAAAACATTTAAAACACTAAACAATAGCTAATAAACATATGGAAGCTAAAATGCACCACCACACTTGGCAGTTAGAGTTTTTCACAGTTAACCACAGCTTTTGTGTTCAAATGACTTTTTACCTTACCACTTCCTCTTCTGTACATGACTATCAAAAGTATAACACCTCCTAAAGGATTAATTGAATACATCCGAAATGTGACAAAATAGGCAATGGATTCTGATAAAAGGAGCACAGCTGGTCTGGAACATCTATATTTATTCTACAACTGTTCTTCACTGTGGGGATAGTTCTGTTTTTTTGGCATTGTTAAGTATCAATCTCATGTTATTATGAAGTACATCATCCTTGTGATTCTCTGTGGCAATTTCAATCTCTCTTATTTCAATGCTGACGGCTGTTCTAGATATGTTTCCTCTCTTGGCAAAAATTATTCTATTAGTTTTCTACCGAAGTTGTTTCCTAAGGAGTTCCTAAAAACTACTGTTTGTTTCATGTTACTCCTCAATTTCAATTGATGCTTTTCAATAGCAGTTTGCCAATTCATTCTAAATAATGAAGTTAAAAGTCACTAAGCCTTAAAAAATCTGCAGTCTTTTTCTTCAGCTGTGCTGATTGCCCTCTGACACTCTATGAGCTATGTGCAATTGCTGTTTTCAGAAAATTTAGTCCGATTGTCATGGTTCTCTATAGTAATTTTTTCTTTCCTTAAGTACTACAATTAAATACTAAAAATTATAAAAGAGTCACTTTTAAAGGGAAGTAGGGCTGAAGAAAATCTCAAAATTGTTTTGTACCTACCATTCTTTGATTGTTCTACATCTGGTTTTTTTCCCTGTGTGTGAAACAGTTATCTTTTAGTTTAAATTACCAGTGAATTTCTGCTGACCAATTTAAACATACCTGGAGAAAGACGTAGAGGCCAACTGATTATCTGTGTTACAAAGCAGGTCAAGCTCTTTAATCACCCTGCCTTGAACCACTCTTTTGCTTCATTTCATTCGCTGACACACAACACACTTTCTATTGAATGTTTGGTTTTTCCTTGATTGACTGCTGTCTGTTCTCAAACTTTGGTTCTAAAACCTCTTTCCAGGTCCAGCTGCTCAAGACACACTATCTCGTTCTGCTTTTCTACTTACGATGCAGTAGCAAGTTTTCATCTGCAGTTCTTTTTGTTCAGATTATCCATAACACATCTCTCATGTATTGTGTATCTTGGCAATTATTCATTTTTTGCCCTCTCTCCATCTCCTAGAATTTGTCAGATTGTTTGGCTCACTGAATTGAGTGATTCCATGATTCTAACTTGAGTGTAAAATCATATTCAAAGTGAACTTAGAGATAGATGTGCTTAACAGGGCACCTGGACATCTAAATTCTGTGGACTGCAGTGAGGTCCGGCATGGGGCCAGATTTCAGACGTCTACCTTAATCAACCTGACTTGGAACTGGATTGTTCTGTGGACACACACACAGTTGTGACAGACCTTTGATACTGGTTCCTTCTAGTAAGGGGCAGTATTGAACAATCAAATGTGATAAGGTCTTAATGTGTCATATGTAGGTTTGCAAATATATATCTATTTGTGCCCTGAGGTTTTCAGCTAATTTGCTTGAAAGCCTTAGTGGGTATTTGTTTTCATTTTTTAGTTGGCTTAAAGCTTTGATAAATCTGACACCATGTTCATTATGAATGTGATAGGCCGTGCACATAGCAAACAAATAAAAGGTTCTTTTTCTCCTAGCTAGACTTAAAGTTGGTACTTGAAGGACACATAAATGAATATACATATTTTAGTGATTATAAAACAAGCCTGAAATACTGTAAATAAGATGCAGCAAAAAAAACTAAAGTAAAAAAAAATGGAGAAAATGTTCCCTGTTTGGTCTCTCTATATAGGTCATCTAAGTAAGCACTGTTAATATATCAATCGCAGCTCTTTTGCCTACTTAATTGAGTCAATGCCAATACACTGTGTAGACCATATGCATAACTTTTTAGAGTTGCTATTCCTCAATTATGTCACTGTACTAATTTTGTTAATATATTCTGTGAAGAATCTGAAAATCCAGGCTTATTGTAACATCAATATTTTGCCATTGCCAGATTGCTGGAGACCTATGTATTTAAATAAAATCCATGGACTTTAATAAGACCAAATAGTTCTTCTTCCCGTGCTTCCCATTTACTAATAATTCAGATATTTGGACATTGCAAGCAAGTTGGAAACTCTACTTGTGCAAAAGAGGATTGCACATCATAAATGAAAATATAATAGACAATGTGGAGGGCAAAAAGAGGCATGGAGAATATTGACTAGCAAACCATTCCTTTTCTGCAAGGGTGGAATCTGAGTGATGTGATCTCTCTGCTACCTTAGGCTCTGTTCACAAAGCACCATGTAGCACTCGAGTCCACTGGCAGGCACTTCTTCTGTTTAACTCTGTTATTTACAATGCTGTTGAACCCTGTTTTACCCAGCAAATAAATGCAATGCTTTACCTGCTTAAAATTAAATGTGTGTTACAGCTTGGTAGAGTGGGGCCAGGACATACAGCATGCAAATCTGATACCTGCTGTCACTAATTACAATACATTTATCTTATCCTTTTGAGGATTTCTTTTGTTTTGTTTTCCTTAAGTTTTTAGATTTCTTAATTGGTTCATGACTCTCCCGCAGTTCTACCGCAGGGAGGTTTATGTTGTCACGTTTGGAGGCATGGGTATTAGTTTGACAAGTCACCCTGCAGGTCTCTTGATACTTCCTTATTTTCCATGTGTCATGAATTAGATGTTTTGAAGATAAATTTCAAACAAAACAGCGTCTTTAATTTCCCTTCAGGAGCAGAGGATCTCTTTAAAATAAAGCTCTTATTCTCCTCATCAAAACCTGCATGATCCCTTTCCTCCTCTTATAGCTAATTAACTGGTATAGCTGCAGGATTTTTCCAGCTTCAAGGTAAGTTGTTTTCACTGTAATTGTGTGATTTTGTCATAACTGTAAAGGTCTGTCAGTAGTCAATATTGAAAAGGCATCCTATTTTCTTTACCAGTGCATATATTTTAAAATTATTTCTTTGCATTGATATTACTACTGGAGTGAATTACTTCTAGATCAAAGAAAAGGATCTTAGTTTAAATTTTCCTTAAGTGTAGCTTTTTATCTGAGGATTAAGTGTCACTGGGAGAGTTTTATTATCACCATAATGAAGGGTGAAGAAGTTAATTATTCCTGTTTTAATGTATCTCCATATGGGCTAATAGAAGTGTGTGTTGACTTTAGTATGGAAATTTTAAGTTGAAATCTAAAAAGAATAGAAAAACTGTGGACAAAGGGCAAAAAAGAGATTTTTCTTTTTAAGGAGGAAGATGGACTGTAACAACAACTTACTAGGACTTGTAGCACAAGTAATGGGTTAGGTAGGGCAAGAACAGAAAACTGGTTTGAGACAAGGAAATGGAAAGAAGAATACCGTGAAGGCTATTTTTTTTTTTTTCAGATGCTAGCCCTCTTGATTGCCCTTGCTTTCTAAAGCAGCTGCTCACAGTTTAATATTCTGTATCATCTTTTGACCTGCTTGTACTGCGGGGGCAGAGGTCAGTGTTTCTGGGCAGGTTGGGTGGGCTGGGATTCCTCAGCTGGCTCCTCATGGCTCCGTGCAGGCTGCATAGTGTGGCTGCTCTGTTCCAGCAGCTCTGCTCCAGCTCCTGCCCGGAGCCCTGGGTCACCTCTTGCAGCCAGAGCTGTGAAGGCACTGCCTTGGCTCTGTTGTTCTCATGCCTGCCCTCCATTGAGCCAGAGGAAGGATGTAGGCTCAGCCACCTCATTCTCTGAGAGTTATTCACAGAAGCTAGAGGGAGGAAAGGTCTTTCCTTTCCCAGTGTTTCCATGAGGTCTTTTTGCTTGTGTTTTCCAGATAACTTAGAAGTTGTTCTTTTGTTTTAGATGGTTTGTTTCTGTCTCTCTAGGGAACTACGGGACACTTGTTGGCAAATTTCTTGATTTTCAAATGCCTTATCTGTCTGTATTTTTGTTTCCTGCTCTTTCTCTGATTTTCAGAGATACAATTTCATCCTTTGGAGTCTTCTCTGGTGGTTCGCTGTATTGATTGTCAGGACAAGCCTTTGGAGCAAAAGTTGCTATATTTGTCTTTTGCTTAAGCCATGCTGGGTACTTTTGCTGTCACAATTCTTCTTGTAGTGGCAGGGTCCCTCAGGGAGCAGATGTTTTACGATTTTCCTTTGTGGAGTTCTGGGGATGTTAGCAGGTGTATCTCCATTTACAGGGATGCTGTTTGGGCAGTTTGCACCTTCCTTCCTGAAGGATATTGCCTTCTCTTTATAGTTTTTTCCAGTAAATCAAAGCAATGTATCTTCAACTACTGAATTCCTTCTGAGGGAGAGAGAACAGCTTGCAAACACCACTTTTTTTCATTGTAGAATTGGACAACAAGAACTGGAAATACTTTGAGGCCCTTAAAATTCCCCTCTGTCCCTGGAGGTTAATGTGGTTTCTATAAATACTTAATTTCTTTTCTTTGCTTCAGATATTTGGCAGTTAAAAAGCAGGGAAGAGCCCAGATTAGTGTGAGATGTTCTTATTAATTATTCCATGGAAGGATATTTATACCCTTTCTTACAAACCTTGGTTGGACTCCATGCAAAACAGAAGTGGAAAATTTGGAAGATTTTAAGTGGTTCAAAGGTACTACTGTTGCCTTCGACCAAATAAATGCCTTACACTTTTTGAAAATACATGTTTTTATTTCTGCATTTTGTCTTCCGCTGCTGTTTGAAAATTGTGATTTCACTCATCCAGTGACTGTTTTTCAAAAATTATTAGTGAATTTTATGGGACTGACTCTTAAATGGCTGACTCAGAAAGAATTCAGTGAAAGTCTGGGAATTAATAGGAGCTTAAAATTGTGTATGCCTTAAATCCCTGGAAGCAAATCAAATGTACAGTTTAATTATCCACCTGAAATCAGTGTGCAAAAGATGCAACTCAAACTGGTTTATAACTCTCATAGGGTGTAATTTATCTCTATAATGTGCATAAGAGGTACCATAGAGAAAGAAAATTGATTAGAAAATTCTGAAATGTTAAGATTATTTCAAAGCTGTGAACTCCTTTTTTATTTTTCTGTGAGGGCTTGAATACTTAGTAATTACTTAGTAATATCCATTTCTGCCAATTGCATCAGACAGAACGCTCATTATCTCACTTCATTGCAAAATTTAACACAGATAAATCTGTTTAGTTAAAGCCACACTGAAATATTCCTCCCTCACCCTGAGGCTCCTTCCAGTCACTGTCTGAGGACGCTCATGCTGACTTTTCCAGTGCGGTCCCAAAGCTCCTTGTCCCAGCTGGCAGTGGCACCGGTAGCTGACACATTTACTCCCTCTTGGCACTCTCCTCTTGCCTGGCTTCTTGCACCACTCTTAGTCTGATTGAAACAAACATGATCACTGACACAAGTCTGGGGTATATTTGATTATTTGGCTGCTGCTTCAGAAATGAAGGTTTTTACTCACCAGACAAGACAGGTGCTATTTTAAGAGTGGAGAAGTGCTCTGCAAACCCAAGTCTGTGACAGAGCAAGCAGCAAGGAAATCCCCTCCTTTGCCCTCTGCAAGCCCTGACTTTGGCTGTACAGATAGGTTCTCAAGTTTGCTCTTGGAAGGCAGAGCAGGCAATCTGCTGCATGTACTGATTAGTCCTCAACCCTTTTGCTGTTTGTATGCACTTAATTGTTTTTTGCTGGCAGACACACAGAGTTCAGCATCAGATTTTACACACACATGCTGCTGTCCCAGAGGATTCGCAGAGCGGGCTGTCTTGCAGCTGCTGCATTTTCCACCAGTTAAATTGACAGTTACCTACTGTGTGGAGTTGCTAGGAGAAGGTGAACAGTCATCTTTACAGCATATTCCTTCAATAACAACCTGTAGCGCTCACTGATTTCTCTCCTGCAGGGATTTAAGCATGTCTTTGCTACTGACTTAGCATTTGTACAGTCATATTTTTATTGACAGGCTGGTAGATATTTATTCAGTAAGAGACAATTCAGGACCAACTAAAGAGAGGAAAGCTCTGGCATTTGAACATAGAGTCTTTTTGTAGGGTGATGTGGCTGATACTGGCATCTACCATCTGCTTTCCTATTGCAGCCTGTTTCTCCAACCTGCAAAGCAGAAACCAGCCTTTCTTTCCTTCTGGATTGTTAAAGCCATTCACATTTATCCTGCATGGCAATGAATTATAGTCCATTTTAAGGAATCTTTTGTGCTTCTGTGTGTATTCCTACAGCAGAAAAACTGCATGAGAGAGGAGCTTGAGCAGTCAGTAGTATAAGTAGCTGGCTCTCCCGTATGGATTAGACTCGTGAGGTCAGAGGAGCTGTGTGTACTTGCTCTGTGCTTGGGGGGGAAGAGTGGAATTGTCTGTCAAAGTGAATAGCGATTCAGGCAGGATCGTCCCTCAGCTGTTGTAATTCTGATGTGTTTTGCTATGACAGCAGCTACTGTCTAACATGCGTGGATCTTCTGAGATTTATAGTGGACTAAGGACTGCTTTTACTTGCTGCTGAGCCTGACTGTAACTGTATTGCTGTAGGACAGTAACGATGGGGGCTCGAGCGACAGAAACAACTCGGGAGCTGGAAAGCGCCTCTGTACAGTACCAAATAGGAGGACATACAGAGAAAATGTGGCAACGGCTCAAAGGAATGTGAGTAGCTTGTCTCCTTGGCTTTTGTTCTGTTCCTTGGAAAAGATGAATTTTTTCTGTTTGTTAAAATGTCTAATTAGCAAATGAGAGAGTTATCTTTAAGCTGTGAACAGTGTTTGCTCCCACAATACAGTACATAATTCTGGTTTATGATGATACTTAGAATAATGTCAGGCTCTCTATTGGGTTCAGTCATCTCATTTAAAATATGTATAATAAGTGAGAGTTATTATCCAAATTCAAATGCAGGTAAGTCCTTCCAAGTTAGTACTTCCATATCTGTGATATGATTTTGTAAATGTTATCTTCAGAATCAGCATTTCTGGAGCTGTTTTGTCATTCCTGCCAGTATGTATGGGTAAGTATATTATTGCAATTCTATAGCAAGTTTCAATAGTATTAATATTTTAATACTAATACTTTACCTTTAAGACTGAAGGTAAAGAAGTCCATATTAAAAGGTGCTTAGCTACTAGGAAGCTGCTTTGTCTGTTTTTGTCAATTATTTTGGTGTTCAATAATGCTAGAAGCTAATTGAAGTAGTATTTGAAGGGACCACTATGTATCTGCTGTGTCTAATGCACTGCTCTCAAATACGATTTTCATGTAGACTTTCGGTGCAAATGATCAGTAAATAAAGATCTGTCAGACAGAAACTCTATCCAAATAGTGCATCCTAGACCCCTCGGATGTCAACATCTCCTTTTCAGTATTTGCCAGATTTTTGATCTGAAAGCTGATGTCAGGATGTTACAAATAAATACATGTTACACTTGTTGAAGCAAAGAAATGGCACTATTATTTTTGCTGGAAAGATTTGTAATCATGGGTTTCTAAAGGTATTCCCCAGATGCTAAATAGTGCCTCAGCTGTTGAAGGTAAACAGGTTATTTAAAGTGTGGAGGATTAGATGCATTGGCTATGGCACTGCCTGTTTCCCCTGTGCATTGAGTAGAAACTCAAACTGGCTGTGGGCAAGGGGATTTCCATCATCTGCTTTCTTTAAGGAGAAACTGGCTTGCTTGATTGGAAAGTTACTTTCCAGGTGTGACAAGGGATTTATCATAACTTCTCCGTGATATGCTTTTGAATATTTGCTCTGAATCCTATCATCACTCTGTTTAGGATAAGGCACTTTGGGAAAAATGTCCCCATAAAATCACCAAAGTGTACACAGCAGAGCAAATACTTGATTATTTGATGATGTCACACATTCTGCCTTGGAGTTTCTGCTACCAGAGATCTCCATCAATTTTTGCAGATTTCCATTTGTGTAGGGTCTTAGCTGCTGTTATTGTTCTGTAAGTTCTCTCTTACCACTAGACTCTTGGGTTGAAATGTTTTCTTTCAGCTGCCTCTGGAATGATACCATTAAACAAACTAATGCAAGCAACTAAACATTGGTGACACTCAGTACAAGAGCTCCAGGAAATAAAGTTCATGCTTCTTTAAGAGTAGTTAAAATGATTTTTGGAGTTTGTGGTGTATCAATATAAAATGGAGCTTAAGTGTTTGGAAACCACGCACCTTTCGCATATGGGTGCCAACCTCATGAATGTTGTGACAAGGTGATGCTAAAATACTTGTATTTAAAAAAAAAACCAAACACCCCAGGTTATATTATTAGATGTGTGCTCAGCTGACTGTTTTTCAGACTTACCAATGGTTTCTTTTAAATTATTCCCTAGTCAATTGGAAGTCACTCTCTAGTCAATATTATGAACATGGTATGTGGAAATTTTCAGAGTAGATATCAGGGCTCACTTTATAGTATAAGCATCAGTCATTAAGGAAAAGGATTCATTTTGTTGAAATGAGTATCTGATGATGTCTGGTAAACAGATATCAAAGTAGAAGCACGTTTCTATGGGACAGGGGAGAGGGACAGATAAGTGGGACTGCCAGATAATCTGACTCGGGAAGAATTCTTTTGTAAACAGTCAGGAGAATTGTTTCATCTTAGAGATGGGAACTGTTAATGCAACTGCATATGATGCCAAATTATGGAGCTTTTAAAGTAGTGTGGAATAGTATATTTACACTGAAGTCAAGGCTTCATGGTTTGAATTATGAATCTGCATCTCTTCTTGCTGATAGAGTCCTCAGACCTACATGATTTTCATGTGATTTCAACACAGTTTTATGGTATTTTGCCAGTCAGGAGTGCTGATTATCTTCTTACAAGCAGGTCATTATTTCTGGAAGAATGTTGGATTCCACTTAGGTAACTATCTGAGTAGTGTTCAAAAGCTGTACAGTGAACCCTTACTTAAAATTAGCTTTAATTTTCTGTTAGCATTTCATCTTTTTTTGTAATAGACTTTTAATTATTAATTTGGCAGCAGGAGTCCATTTAACCTCACATATCTTGGGGTGTTTTTGATGTTGACTTGTTGGGGTTTTTTTTTCATTTATTTTTGTGAAATAGACACTATTCTACAAGATAGGTGAGTTGAATGTACTTAAAACTAAAGGAAAATCCTTATTTGAATGCCCAATAAGAAAAGCTGTCTACTGTGGAAGCTTGAATGAGAGGGCCTTTTTATAGGTTTTCTATTCTATAGGCTTTCATAGATCTTGCTAACCTAAGTATTGCAATAAAGGCTGGGATGCTTGGAATAAAATTAAAATGATATATAACTTTAATTGTGCTTATGGTGCTTTACAGTGAAGCTTTTACTTCTGTATGGCAAGTAAAAATCCCACTCTGTTTTCCTTACGCTGGAATTGCAGCAGTGCTGCAACCAAGGACATTTTCTGGCAGAGAAGATATTAATTTGAATTTCATAACTTGATTCTTAGCATTGGTGCCGATTTTATTGATGCCTGAATATATAAAACACAAGCTCAGTGAAATAAGATGTGTGAAAATGAGTCATGTAAATTTGTCTTGACTGTAGCTTCTGGTTTTTGAATTAAGATATTTTGAGTATGCAGATTGCAAGCTTCTGATGTTATGTAGTTCATGGTGAAAGCAAAAACAAATAACAAGGAACAGCTAAACAACTCAGCTAAATAATAGTATGGCTTTTATAATTCTCTGTTATGCAGAAGAATAAAAACAAAAGCCATTCAAGCCATTGCAGGAATTCCAGCTGCCTGACCAAAGAGGAGAGTTGTACACCTTCCACTTCAAAAAACACCTTGTCACAGCCCAGCCAAAGGGCTCTTTCTCAGCCTGTTTAAATGCCACCAATCACACCCTTTCTCCCACAATCTTTCATTCTCTATTGGATGCAATCTCACTTTAGACAGTAAATAAATCCAGCTTAAATGTATTATGGTGTCAGTAGATCCAGATGATTTGCAGCATAAGAGAGTTTGTCTTCTGCTGCTGATAGAGCATGGTAGGGAACCCAGAAAGAAAAAGCAGCTTTTAAAAAGCATTTTGATTTGGAATGCAGAGAACCAGGTTTAAAGCAGAGGTCTTTGTGCTTATTGGCCTTGCAGTGTTTGGTATTCTCCTTAATCTGCATGTAGACTTAACTCTGCATTGTTCCTCATTGGGTGAAATCATGTGCTGTCTGTTTAAAGTCTATTTTCTCTTTTTGCCACTCCACTCAGTGTCTACCCAGAACAGCCAGATATCCCCCCCACCATCTTATTTTATTTGGCAAGTAGACATCTTAGACACCTTTGCAAATACCTTCTACTATCATCATCACTGCTGGACACAGTCTTAGGGATAGGTTCCCTTTCTCAGCTTTGTATTAATTTGTGAGTAAATAACTTAATGTTCATAAATATCTGTATTTGCTAGAAGTGTTTCTAATTGGCCAGAAAAATGTCTGAATAGGAAAAATTAAAGTCCAAGGTTCCAGGAATCTGGGGACTTGAAATTCACAGGTGGTTAGTATAGACTGCTTTATGAAATTCCTACTGCTTGAAAATGAGAATGTGTTATTACCATCATTGCTTAAAACTAATTTGGGCCGAATTTGTACTGCAAAAGGGATTTGGAAAACAGTCATAAGCTTCTTTCCTTACCTTCTTCTCTTTCTTTTCCTCCACATTAAACATGGGACCCTGATTTCAGCAGGAAGGAGAGTCTAAACTATTTTAGGCACTAAAAGGGGCTGACATGTGCACATGTGCATTGACCCTGCGATGCTGCAGTGACAGATTGCACACATACACATTTTGTAGAGACAGAAAGGGGCCTCAGTCACTGATTTGGGCAGATTTGGCTTGGTGTCAAAGAAAGTAGAAAAATGGCTTCCTGTGCACTTCCTGCATTATCAGAAGATAGAATTCTTTTAAAGTAATTGAATAGAATCCAGATTAGCAGCCTAGTTAGTCTAAAACAGACTAGAATGAATACTTTTATTTAGAGAACAGTCACTAGGTCCATGGATAGTGGTGGAAGAGTGGTCGAACAGTTTCCAGAACCAGATTAGAATGACAGGTGGATACCTATCGTAAAAAGTAGCAAGACAGATTGTTACTTACTGCTAACTACATCAGGAACAAATGCCTATATAATTCAAGTAGTTTTTACTTATAATGTTGCCTATTTTTACTTTCTTGTAATATGAAAACTTTTCTATAAAGTCATAAGCTCTTAAAAGTAATCAAAATGACAGGTATTTCTAAGGGGACCTAAAATTCAAGTTGATTTCAGAAATGCTCTGAACAGAAAATGGAAGGTATATGATGATGTACCTTGATATGCATTTCATTAGTCCTATAATTACAGTAAGAAAGTTTCATTATAAAATGTGAAGAGTTTCTTTTGATTTTGAAACCAAAGTCTGTTTCTGCACCTGAGTCAGGTAAACAATTTATAATTATAACTTTGTAGCTTATAAATACGTATCTAATTAAATGTATAATATGGAAATTTTCAAATTTCCAATAAGTCTAGATTTTTAGCTAATTAACATTAGCAATTAAAAGAATTTTTTATCCAGTCATATTATTTTGCTGTTAAAAAGGTATTTCCATTATCATCATCTAGATAAGAGGCATATAATTAATTTTCACGTTCATACTAATTTTTTCTTGCAATTTCTGCCATGTACACATGCTGTTGATGGATTGGAATAAATGCTGATCCTCCAATTTGCTGTGGGTAGATGAATTGCTGTGCTTATAGAAAGCCATACTAGAAATGACTGCAAATTGAAGGAGTGGTGCACAAACCACAATTTGCCTATGATACCAGTAAGAACAGTAGCAATTTGTTTACAGGTGTCTCTGTCCCTGAACAATGCAATAAAATACTGAGATTTTCCATTAGAGCTTTAAATGAACATGTTCATACATCCCTCACGTATGTGTCCAGTTGAAATTAAGTATTATACCCAAGGAGAATGGAAAGGAGATTAAAGATAACATTTTATGAACCTGACTACTCAACTGCAATTAAATTTCTATATTAAATTTCTATATTCTACATTTGACTCTACTTATGCTACATCCAACACTTCTAAAATTTCCTAAAAGAGGCTTTCTGTGGCTATTCACCCTATAATTGTTCTATTCAGATCTCTGCTTAGAAAAATTGTGTATAATTGACTACACAAATAATTACTTTCCTCTTATTTTGAACTCCTGCCAGCTCCTTGTGCAGGGGTCCTTGATTGCTGACCAATTATTATAAACATTTCTTTAAAAACTTCATTCTCTAATTTAGCTGTTGCACATTGAAGCCTCCCACAGCTTCTCAGAGCTGTAGGTCAAAACCTTAGAGTTCATATGGCCTTCCCACATGTAGCTTCCAGGTTCTACTCCACCTCCACAACAGGGTGAAGTCAAAATATCTGGATAGGAGAAAAAAAGGCCTTTTGTCTTGCTAATTATATAGAGTTAGAAAAATGCAAATGCCTAAATACTGAAATTACATAGTTACCAGTAGAAGTTATAATAAAAATAGGCATTCACTTCATATATCTGAAAAAGAAACATAACCTCAGGTTTATCAAAATTATGTCTGACAGAATTTTTCCTCTAAAATGTCAAAATAATCATTTAGGAGTGAACCCATCTAGTCTTGTTCCATTTTGTTTGTGTTTTCCGTCTGATCTGGCTCACTCCTGGTATAATTTCTGGAGCAGAGCTAGAACAATATGATTGCAATTATTTCTGCTGCCATTTACTGGAGACTATTTGACAAATAAGACTGCAAAAAAGGTGTAAGATCTGTTATGGTAGCGAGTCCTCTAGTACTACTTTATTGTATCTAATATGAAAGGTTTATTTTTGTCAAAACCCTCCTCCAGACATTCAAAGTCTTCCAAAGGGCAGAAAAATAACCAACTAACCAAATGGTCTAAGCTTGACCCACAGACTGCACAGTGATGGAGTTCTTTACTCCTCCTCTGGCAACAGCAGGCTTTTGGATTTTTGTTTTTCCTTTACTGCCTTCCCATACAATTTCATGACATACTTGAGGTTGCCAATGCAATTTGTGGAACTTTTAAAACAAGGCTTCATAAGGAGGATCTATAAAGGCAGTCAGAACTTAATACAAAATAAATCCTTTCATTTTACTGGGGTGATGGGGAAAACTGAGCAGTTATGACTACAAGGAGAGAAAATTGCACCCTGCTGTGGTTAAGGCAAGCTAAACAGAAATTGAGTACATCACTTATAAAGTTACAGCTGACAATGAAGTGACTCAGTTTTCACAGTCCATAAAGCTTTGCAATTAGTCAGGCAGTGCTGCTAGACTGAAGAAGTCAGCCTTCTCCCCGACCTCTCTTTTCTTTTAAAAAACTGCTTAGACTTGTAAAGAACTACTACATTCAGTTTCTGTTAAAGGCTGCAGCTGCTCACAGCATAGACACACATTTCCTGAATACATATAGGCAAGGAATAGTGATTTTAAAGGAATGCATGACTTGTTCCTAAAAGCTTGTGTGATTCTGTTGGCTAGCATATGTAATTCCATTTGTGAAGTCAAATGCTATTAACATGACATTGTATTTATTCCTGTGGATTTTGCTAGAAATGTGATTTCCGAACTGGTTGTTTTTCTGTGTGTGTAGTGAGTTTGTCACATGTATTATCCCTAAAAAGACCATTTTCTGCAGGTACTGTGGATTATGTTGTCTCCCATGAGACATTCTTGCTTCCCAACTCTGCTGCCTCCATGCTTTTTTCTAGCTGTTCTAATGGGACTGGTTTTGATACCTCCCAAGGATTTCTTTTGTGGAAAAAACAGCAATAACTTTTTTTTTTGCCCTTGCTACAAACTTAAATTTTATTGGTTCCTAGGTTGGATTCTCTCTGTGTTTTCATGCCTGGTTACATCCTTACAAAGGAGAGAGTTGTCTGAGGGTGGGACTACCTGAAGGTAAAGGAGATTGATCCTACTTGAGAAGCTCTCTAAGAGAACAATCATGGTCGTAACATCTGTTTTGTTTCAAGTCCTTGATTCTATGGTATTGTAAATCCAATACTAGGGTACCTCATATTGTATCAAAACATGACAGAAAACGTGGATCCAATACGAACTTCTTCTGAAGGTTCAGTTTTGTTTTGACATTTTTGAAAGGCTAGCTTTGAACTAACAAGTTTTGTGAAGATCAAGCACTGCCCACTTCACTCCAGAGTTGTTATGCACAGATAACATCTGTGCTTTTGTAGCCTACAAGTAGCTGGCCTGAAAGAAGGCCAGTATAAACACCCATGTTGTGTGCTTGGGCTAATTCAGGACAATTGTAATCATATATTTGCACCTCAGCTGAATCAGTGAAGTACTGCTGGGTAATCTATAACCAGCAGCTACAGAACTGTACTCTAAACCCCCCTGAGCCTATTGTTTGCCTTGCCTCTATAAAGCCCTTTGCCACCCTGAAAATATCTTGTGGATCTGCAAATAAATAAAAATAATAATAATAATAAAAAAAAAGCTGAAAAGTACTTTATTAAAATTTTTATTCTTCTTGAGGTGAATGCTCTGGGAATGAGTATTCATGAGCTGCAATTGTGCTGTTTATGGTCTGTACATGAAGCTGGACCGTAATGAGATTTGCTATGGTTTGTTTTGAATGAGTAAGAGAAGTATGCTCATCTGAGTCAGTGCTGTGAAATTACAAGAAGTGTTCCTAAGTTTCTTGTCTCTTTCACAATTTATGGAAATATGTCTCATTTTAGATGTTCCAGGAAAGCTAGTGTACCTTGAGGTATCATGTGCTGGAAACTATGAAAATAACATGGATATTAAAGCTTAGCTTGTTTCAGGATTAGCAGTTCTATAAATATCACTCCAATTTAAAAAAAAAAAAAAAGCTTTTTCTTGTCTTCTTCAGTGATCCCATGTTTGCAATCATAATTTAAAATTTTTGCATGATTTTGTTGCTATGTATTTCATAAGTTTTTCTGAATAAGAGATGGTTGAATTCCAGCCATTCAACCCTCCAAGCATAATGCAGATATTATTTGAAGCAGTGTTATTTAACTGGGAGTGATCTCAAGGAGGATGTTTGTCTGTGCAAGTGCTTGTGCTCAATTATCTATTGTTTGACATTGGCTGCAGTTTGTTTGACCCAACCGTTCTCCAGACTTTTGGCGCCCCAGGAAAACAAGTAGCCTCCATAAATATTATGGAGACATTTAATTGTTGTGAACTTCTCTGATAAATAGTGTTTGAAGGCAGCTACATTTGAATGGTTCACTGTTAGTGTAATTTATGCCAGAAAGAGAGTAAAGAACAAACTAAACTGCTGGGTAGGGTTTACTTCTTTCTTCAGTTCTTCTGTGATACGGAAATGTTCTGCCTGGGAAATTTGAAATTAAATAATATTTTTTTCTTCGGTGTTGTCTGTGGAATTTATTGAAGAATTAACATCTAACATCATGCTTACCTGCAGTTCTGTATTTTATATTTTTATCTACTGTGTCTTGAAGAGTTTATTTATATTTTTGGTCTCAAATAGGGTTTTTTTTTGGGATTATTTTTATTTTGCGATACCCTGGACACCTCCTAGTGTAATTCTGTAGCTTTCTTTTGCCATTTTACTAAAGGCTTGATGAAGGTTGGAGTATTTTTCTTCTAAACTGAAGATCTTTTAGTTATATCACTTTATTTCCTAATCTCAAATACATTCACTTAAGATAGCTCAAATACCTGTTTGGCAGAAATGCCAAACATACCAGGTTTAGCTGGAGCTGCAAACTATTGTCCCTTTTTGACAGTTCCTTTATATCTTCAGTGTGTGATTTTCTGATGCACAGGCAACTGCACTGCAGAAAGCATTACATCATAGGCATTAATTTCCATTAGGGTGGGCTGGAATGCAGAATTCCTGCCCTGAAGAATACCTTAAAAAAATTGGAAAAGACTACCAAAATTAAAAGCTCAGAATAATGAATATTCTGAAATGTCTTTTAAAAACTTTGAATGAGTATCTCTTTCTGACTTTTCAACTTCCAAACCCTTAAACTGAAGTGGCAGCAACCTGATTATTTGAAAGCTGCTTGTCCTAGTCCCTGTGCTGCCAAAGATGACCTGAGCTCTGAGAAATCCAGAGAAATAATTGCAGTTAGGAAATCTCTGAGATAGATATAATTTTGTAAGCAAACTAAGTTGTGCATGAAATCTGAAATTTTCCATTGAAGAAGCTGAAATAGGAAATTACTGACCAACTCTGATTTACTTACTTTCAACTTAACTAGAAAGACCTTGGATTTCATAGCTAATTGAAAATTGGATCTTTCTCTTTCACGGAAAACTGCTGAAGTATCAGAGAAGGTTCTGTGTTTCAATAGCTACCAGGACATGCTCACCAGCCATAGTTCTGTTAAAGTTTACAGACCAGCTTTATGGGATAAATCTGTAACAGTCAATGGCAGTAAGACAGAGGTAATCTTTTCCCTGGCATATTCTGCTGTGACAAGGAATCCCTAGTTTAGTATTGTATCTTCCTTGAACAGGCATTTATAGGTCTTCATTCTAAATAATTGGAAAAAATGTGAGACTTCAAATTAATATACCTGTGAGTAGTTGAAATTTGTCTCCATCTCTTAATGCAATGCATGTATTTGTACCTTTAACACCTATAATATATATGGCACATTATTATACTGTGCTGGAAAGTGTTGAGTCCTTCCTTGATGTTTCTGTCCTGAAGATTCCTCAAAACTGCCTAACTACCTTGATTTATTGAATGAAAGAGTACTTACCCTCTGGAAGGCATCTGCAATCATTGAATGAGAGACCGTATTAGAGTGGTGTGTATATATGTAAAAGGAATGAAAAAAACCTTATAATCTTCAGTGTAAGTTTATTTCTACTGCATCTGATTGGTGTAAATTTTATTTTTAACTTAAAATGCGGTAAATAGAAAACTTGGCTTATTTTGACCTTTTGATTTTGAAGATTCTTTGTAGGCAGATTGATTTAATACTGCTTGTTTCTCTAAAATATTAAAAAATATTTGTCAAAGACGTCAAAATGAAGAATGGCAATAACACACATGTAAATAGTTTAGTGATAATTGTAAGAAAGCTTTCTTCAAGAGAGAAATATTTAGTTCTATTTTTAGTTATTTTCTTGGGTAATTCAGTTAGCCATTTTCTGCTTTGTGTGAGCTACACAACAAAATGGGATTCCCTCTCCACTCGATTGACAGAAAATCCCTGCTGTTTCAGAAACATTTAAATATGAAATGTTTAGAAGTAACTAGGCATGAAAGTGTTAACACATTTTTTCCCATACATTTATAAACCTATATGGGTAATTGTATTCCTGGCTTTGTAATTAAAAAAATCTTGATGCATACCTAGAGACTTATTGGTAAGAAATGAAAAGTTGATAATGTCTTTCTGTGAAAGAGAAATTACATTTCCAAGAATTCCAAATGGACAACTCACAAACACTTGGGGCCTAGGCCTTATGATCCTTAATTCTATTTTAATATACCAAACCTTTCCCTTTCCCTTCACCCCTTGTGTACTGAATGTGGTTCATATACTTTATGAAAGTGAACATTATCTAGAAGAAAAATGGTTTGCCTTCATAGCAGATAGGGACAAAACAGTTTAAATATGATTGTACAAAAACTGCAAGACTGTTTTTAGAGCTGGATACAAGGTAAACACAGGATGTGAGCATCCCAAAAGATTGTGAGGAATTTGTGAGAATTTATAGCTCAGTCCAAACTTTAAGTTGCTTCTGTCACTGTTAGAGCACAGACCAAAGTTTGCATTTAAACATGTAGAGCCTTTTAGAAGACAAAATTGTGATAGATGTATTACAACTTGGTCAATATGTCTACTGATACAATATAAAAAGAAAAAATAAGTAAGGAGTTAGAATTCTTAAAGGGAATCTCACTTTGATTTAATGCTTTAACAAGAACAAACATGCCCTAAGATTTAAATATTATCAATTCCTGAAAAAAATGGTTGGCTCAGGTGGACATAAACCATATGGAGCCAGCTCTGTCATCTATTTTTCTGTCTCGACTTACAATCAGCTTTGACCAGGTAAATTCTGGATACAGAAGAGAGTCAACCTTGAGGTCATATTTATCCTTCTAGTACTGTGTTCATCTTCTTCTCTGTAAGGCAAAGAGCTGCATCCAAAATGCTGTGTTTGTAATATAAAAATATCCTTATGTTCCAGTAGAAGTTCAAAGCAAAATGTAGAGTGGAGAATATGTTAATGAAAGCATATAGTTTCCTATGAGTTTTACCTAAAACTTTTTAGTTTAAAAGTTCAGAATATTTTCACCATCTTGTCTAAAATCATCTTGGTTTTAGACAGGACTCAGAAGTTGGAGAATTCTTGAATCATGTTACTATTTGGGGAAACATGGTTATTAGCAGAATTTGATTTTTAAATACTTTTCAATGTTTATATATCAAATGCAATCTCAAATACATTTTTAGGTTGAATAATCAAGGGAATAGCATGAAACTTTATGCTTCAATTTGTACTTCAGCTTTGATAGAGGAAGATTTCAAGGGGGAGAATCTCAGGAAAAGGTAGAATTCATAGTGGTTTTAGAGATTAGCTGTATTCTTTTTGTTCCCAGTAATGAAAAACACTATTGCAACTTTACATATGGTGACTGAATTGAAATAGACTCAAAAAATACTGTGGAAAGCTCTATATCGGCAATGTAAAGTGACAACAGATGTGATTTCTCACACTGAACTGCATTCTTATCATTTGACAATGATTATCATTTTGATGATACTCCTGGCATGGAACTGAAATTTTGCTACATTGTACAAGCTATATTAAATCTGTCTTTAGCTGGCAACCATGCCTTACTGAAGCTGGCAGAGTACCACGTGTATGGGATAAATTCCAGCTTTCTATATGGGCATGATTACAAAAATCTACATATGATGCTTCACTTCTGAAAATTAGTTGATGATTTTCACCAAAGGGCTGCTGCATAATGTAATTCTGAATCTCAGCAAGAAGTACTTCATGGCCCAGCTATGGCTCTATTTGCTCAGTCATCTGCTTTTATTCAGTCCATTATGATCTAATAACATTTAAATGCACTTCAGTTCCTGGCTGTACTGGGGCTTTGTGGTTCAATCTGAAAATCTTTTAGATTTACAAGACTGCAGTTCAGAGACATAAGAAAATGTCAAGATCTAACAATCAATTTTTTTCTTTAGGTACAATATGTGTTTTACTACGGATTTTTTCTGAAATGAACAACATGAAAAAGGTTTGGTATTTTTGAATGAAGAACATAAAAGAGATGTAGTAGTTTTTGAGGAATTATTGAGATAATAATGTTGAAGTTGTGCCTGTAGAGCATAGACTATAGAACTTCAGCCTGTGATTTCTCAATCTAGTCAATAATTAAATAAAATTAGCCTTGTTCTGGTCTCACTTAAACCAGCATAATTGGACTATTGAATTACAACACGATAAATGAGACCTCAAAACAGATTTACTTTATCGTGAAAAAAGAGCACAGTATTTCATGGATGCAGTGGAATTTGGCTATGGTTTATTGGTAATTCCTTTTTATGAACACTGGGCTATGTCAAGCATGTTATAGTTTTCAGAGTTAATTCTTACTGGATGTGATTCTTATTTTCTCAATTCCTAAGTGAACAAATCACGTGATAGAACAACAATGATTCCCTGAATTACCTTTTTTTTCCCTCCTTTTTTTCCCACCTTCTCCCAAGGGAAAGAAACATGTTTACCTCCCTTTGTCTATCACTTGGCTGCAGCTATAGTAGTAACACAGAAACAGATTGCACTGAATTTGCTATTTATTGCTCTGATTTTGGATTTTTGCCACTCTCACTAATGAGCTATGTTTTTGCAGATAGACAAATTAAGGATGGGCTCCTCAGCTCACATGCATTCATTTGTATCCCAGTTTGTCATTAAATTTATTTTTAACAATAAAATCAGCAGATTGTAATTTGTATTACGATTATCACAAATAGATCTCACCATGTTTAATGCAACTGTGAAACTTTGACAGTGCAGATGAGGGGAGTTAGACCATGAAAGAAAAAACAGTTGCACAACATCATCTATAATTTTATATTGGCAGTTTTTCTGTAGTGATTTGGGGAATGTGAACAGGGGAAAAGGGAGGGGACAATTTTTTCTAATATCTGCCCCACTCCAAACCAAATAATTACATTGCATTCCTTTCTAGTGCAGCATTCAGTTAGCATGATAGGCACAAGATTGGACAGTGTTTGGTCCAATAGCAGAAGTATCTACCACATTTAGTGACATCTTAAATGTACTTGCATTTTTATGGGTAGCTGAAGGCTTCTCAGTATACATTCATCACTCTAAAAGTGTTTAATGAAAGTTAAAAGTTTTGTTTTTTCTCTGTTGAGTTGCCTCAGAGGAAAGTGTCAGAAGCACAAAAGCCTTTGTTGCTTCACTTCATGATTAAATACAGCCTTCCCTGTTGAAAGAACTCTTTTCTTTTGCGTTATTATCCTGTTACAAAATGTCTATTCCCATCACAAATATTTCAGTTTCCCCATTCTTCCCTTAATAATTAACACTGAAAGCCTAACATTGTGAGTCTAGAAGCTGCCATTTCTTCATGTGTAAGGATTTAAGCTCAGCAGTTACATATGTAAAAGAGATGTTTTACTCAATAAACTATCACATTAACAAAAGTAGACTACTAATAAGCAAATGTAGGCTAGTATTTTTAATTTAAATTTCATTATCCACAAGGCATCATGCCTACACAGGTAATTGCAACTACCCAGATTGCCTTATCTTTGTAAATGGATTAGGAAACTGAAAATGAGGAAAGGTGTTATCTGGGAAACAATATGTTAGCAATTATGCTGAAGTGATTATACAATCATAACACTTCTATTCAGGCCTTTGTACTTCAGTGGAAGGTAGCTTTTTTTTCTGTTCACATTAACAATTTCCTAAAAGATTAAGTAATCTTAAAAAGGTCACATTTATACTGTAGGGAAAAGTTAACACCAGGAATTATCCCACTTATCTGTGGCAGCTTTAGTTCACAGCTTTGAATGCAGTGACATGTGCTTTCTTCAATAGTCAAGCTATTTTCTTCTCACTTTTACTTCCTCAATCTTTTTTGGAAGGAAGAGTTACCTTTAATCCAGATTGTTTGTATGAATCCTTGTAATTCCAAAGATCTGCCTTATTTGCACAGTTAAATGGATAATGGATGCGGCGTGGAGTAGGAGTGAACTCTCAGAGCTGGGGTGTAAGTATTAATTCACAGTCATAACTGGTGTACTGAGAAATGAAATCCCTAAATTGTATCAAAAAGATTTTCCCTCAGTGAAGCTGAAAAACACAAGAAAATGTTAGCCAGGACTGTTCACAGCAAAGGCAGTGCTGAAGCACGGTTAACAAAACCACGAGATTGCTTCCCTCCCCCAGCGCAGTTGGAACAATAGAAAACACAGAATCAAAGATGCAGTGTTTTATATTTGCTTGGCACCATGCTAACTTAATCAAGAATGAACTTGCTCAAGGATTTTTTCCATAGAAATAGGACAACAAGCCATTCTGGTACCACTCCCAGAGTATGACTCACAAAGAGGAAGCAGCAGAGAAAGACAGTGATTTTTTTCCTTTCATGAAACCACTTACTTCCCTGCAAGGTTATGCACTTGTTTTTGGTTTAAAATGTGTTACTTTGATCCTTTTCCTATTGATGTTTGAAAAATTACTCTTAAAGATAGATGTCGTCAGTGTTGATGGAACAGGTTGTCATCCCCCTCCATTTTTGCTGAAAGATGGATGCTACATTCTGTGTTTAGTCAATTCAATGCAATGTGAAATCCTGACATGATTGTGGGTTCTTGTGGCTCGTTACCAAATGAGTTTGTTCTAGCAAAACAGACCAAATGATACCAATAATTTTTCCCTCATCATTCATTCATTAGTGTTCAGAAGGCTTGTGATGCATAAGGCTTCTCTTGATAGTTAAAGTGCTTTTCACTCAAGCTAGAGCCAAAAGCTAGATTTTCACTTAATTTTTTTTTAATCAACTCCTAAAAAAATATATGTAAATACTCTGAGAAGGACTTTTTGTTTACTTGTTACAGATGATTCGGTTGCAAATTAATGAACTTACATTTAGTTGCAGTTACTTGGTAAAATTAGGTCATTGTTCCATAGTCTTGTTAAGGTCATGTTTCCTGTGTGTTGAAATTCATTATCACAAAATCATGGAATAGCTGGGATTGGAAGGGACTGCACTGGGTCATCTGGTCCAACCTCCTAGGGGCCCTCCTCAAACAGGGCCCCTAGAGGACACACTGGATTGCATCCAGATGATTCTGAGTATCTCTAGTGAGAGAGACTCCACAACCTCGGATGATTTCTTCCAGTGTTTAGTCAACTACATAGAGAAGAAATTCTTCCTCATGTTTTGGTGGAACTTCCTGTACATTAGTTTCTGCCCACTGCCTCAAAAAATGTGAAGTTCTGTATACTTCTTACCAGATTGTAAATGGTTTCAAGGTTGGAAAGTTCATGAATCTTTTACTTATGCATTATGCAATTAGTTAATCTGAAAGTCAGTAGGGCAAATGATTATTGATTAGTTCAGGTGATTTATTCTAATGGCACCTGCCCAAGTCCACCAAGCGTGGGAGTGCTGTCTTGCTAAAGATGATGATATGCAGGGGAAGCAAGTTTTGAAACCTCTCCTGGTGCTCTTTGCTCCAGTCTCCAAACAAAAGATTCTGGATAGTGGCCAGACTTGGAAAGTGAGTCTGTAGGGTTCACAAAAATGGTATTTTAGTCTGATATTTCCTGATCTGCTTATAAAGGCAGTCTTTGCAGTAGGGAGTTTTTGTAGTGGTTATATGTGGGTGCACCACAACCTTCCACCCTCTGCATACTCATGTAGACTTACATCTCATTACTGTCTAGCTATTAATTGTATGTGTCTGTGAACAATGATGGCTTCAAGCACTAAGCTGTCAATATGACTTTCCCAGATGAACATCTGAGTAGGCGTAAATGTCATGATAAGCATGCTGCCTTCATGGATCACAGAAAGTTATTACCTCCTTTTTACTGATTCTTATGTAACTATACTTTTGGCTGATAAAGTAGAATAAATAGTTTCTATTTTTCATAGTGAGCTATGTTAAACATATATATATGTAATCTGTGAAAATTCTTCTTACTGATAGTGATATTTTTTCATTCCAAATACTTGTCAAATCTGATTGATATTCTTTCCCATATTCTTACTTAGAGGAGCTTGAATGCTTTCAAGAATTTTGATAAGCATGGTTTATATACACCAATATCAATTCGTGTCACCAACACCAATTTGCCCTCAGAAACCACAGTGTAATTTAGTATTTCCTTTTACTTAAAAAAAAAAAAAAAAAAAGTAAGAATAATCTTTAGAAGTAGCATAACTGCATACCCCTGCTAAAAATGTATTGGAGGCTCTGGATTCATCCGTGCTTCTGGAAAGATATAATAAATTTAAAACATAGTATTTAAAATTGTTTTGATTTTTTTTTTAATTGTAAATTTTCCAAATTGAAATAGTGTTAGAACTATAATAAATAGCAAGAAAATAATATAAAATTATGGTATGAAATTGATACTTTAGACAAAACTGATGGTGCCCTTCAAAAGTAGAGTGATGCAATCTCCACAGTTAAGATAAATGTTGTTAATGTAGACTAGAACAGAAGGACATTTTGTGGCAAAAAACGGCCTCAAAACTCAAACCAAAACTGGCATGATCAGTAAGCTCCTGTAAAAGCACAGGTTATTATTATTTATAGGGACAGCATGTAAAAAAATTTAGAGTTTTTTGGGCTCTGTCCTCTGGGCCGTTTAGGTTCCAGGCTGCTGGTGTAGCTGATAGGCTGCTCTGGTAGTGGTGCATCTCCCTGCGAGTCAGAGTCTGACACACGGGATGAAATGCAAAATACTGATAATCAGAAAAGAAAACCAAACCCAGAACTGAAATGCAAGATGTTTGAGAAATTCATACATGAGTGTACAGGCTGCCAGTGCTCATTTTGTTTAGTATTTACTGCTACTCCAAGCAGACTCTTCTTTGAAAAAAAGTTCTTGTAATTTTTTGGGGTGTTTTTGTGTCAGGGTCAGGATCAGATGCTTGAAATTTCTAATCTTTTTTTAGACTGGTGCATGAAAAAATCAAGCAATGCTTCCTGCTACTTTTAAGCCTTTCAGAGAGCTTTTCAGTGGCAGTTGCAGAACATGAAGGTGAAAATGTTTAAACCAAATGCTCCCTAGGTATCTCTCAGTGTTCATGTGATCCTCAGTGCTCAAAGACTTTCAGAAAAACCATGGAAATGAAAGTATTTCTTCTATCTTATTCCTTTTTAAAGACAGCATTGATTTTATTTGTCTATTAGTACAATTGAATTAGAAGAAAATGCTCCTTTGCTTCCATTGAACTGTTCTAAATCAAAGTTTCTAAACCTTCTTCTCTTGGTCTACCTCAGTGAGGAGCATAGTTGTGTGCAAGACATAAGAAACTATACTTGGGAGTGACTGATGGTTGTTGATGAAATCTCAGACAAAATAGGGAAACAAAGGTTGAACTTCTAGGAAGTAATTAGGCTGTTTAAGTGCCTAGACCTGAACTTTTGATGGACTGTAATGAGGCTTTTAATAAGACTTTTGATAGTCTTGCCTCAAGATGCGATGCTAATAAATTCCACCATTATGAGCTTCTGCTGGGATAATGAACATAACACTAATTATTTCACTGAAGTATCCATTTGTTGCAAGAAACAAATGCAACCTGTTGTCTTCTATCCATTCTCCTCTTCTTAGGTCCATTTACATGTATCTGAGTTTCTGCAGATTTTTCACCTTAACTGATAGTTTAAAACTCCTCACAGTTCTTGTTCAGCAGTTCTTTTCCTAGTGTTTTATTTCAAGTTTTCTCCCCACACCGCTGTGGAAAGTTTAACAGTCTGATAGTTTAAGCAGAGTCTCATCCTTCTGTGTGTCTGTTTTAACCCTTGGTCTGGAAAAAATGCTGCAGCTTTTTGAGTGTATGCCAAAATAAAAAAGGCAATGTGCCAAGTTCCTAGTTTTAAAATAAGACCAGCAAAATTGTATGAAATGATTCATCACTTCCTGGCAAGTGTAATTATCACTGCAGTCACCAATTTCTATCTACTTGCACCCTTGAAAGATGTGCTAAATGTTACTGTAAGTTCCAAAAGTTATTGTTTCAACTGAGTCAATTAAAAAAAAAAAAAAAAAGAGCATCACAGGTGTGTGCTTTAAACAGGAAATGATTCTGATCTCTGGGACTCTCAGAAGTGCCTTCCTTTAGATGACCTGCAAGAAATGTGTCACATTGCTGTAAATATGGAATATGCTGAGTTTACTGTAGTGGCTATACAAAGGAAAGTATTTCAGCTGGTTTAACTATTGTTTGTCATTGTCGGAAGCTGACTGCTCAAGTTTGAAACCACTTCCACCTCTTATCTGGGTGTTTATTCATTGCCTAGACTGGGACATTGGAGATACAGTAATTATGTTTAATAATCCGTTCATGTACTTTTTTTTTACATAGTTTAGGCAAATATCTTGTAGCTTTACTCCTAGAGATGCTCCCAGGCTGTTACCTATAACCAAAGAATCTTATTTTGACAAAGTATAGTTGTAATTTCTCTGTATTTTGAACCTCATAAAAATGACTCAAAGCAAAATTGATTGTGCCTATAAGTAAACTGGGATGTGGGATGCATTCTCACCAGTCACTGCCTAAAGTGTAAAACAAAAATCAGACTTGGTAACATATCAGTGTACTCATTTCTCACATAACATATGTTGTGAGATCTTTGGGGTAGCAATGAGCTTTTTTGTTCTGTTTGTATAGCAACTACACAGATGGTCTTTATCTACCACTGGCAAATTTGGGTAGTATCATAGCAAACAAGTGTCTAAAATACATTGTTTAAAAGTTTTACAGTACATGAAAATTTTTTCTAAGTTGTTATGAATGATTGCTGTGTTAGTTAAAAGTCTTCACCTAACAAATGAATGCTATTATTTAGTATTTCAGCATTTATTTTTGCATGCCACCTAAACTCTGCTCATAACCAGGAGATTGGTGCAAAGAGCTGCCTTTACTCTCCTGATTCTGTGACATTCAATTCTAGCTGAGGGTCTCTCCTGTGACCTTGTACTGTTGAATGTGAGAATCAAAGCCTTCCCAAAACAGATCTCATCCTGAAATGCTACTAAAAATGGAGGAATCCAATGGTGTGTAATGAAAGACATATTAAGAGCAGCAGAAAGAGATGAGGAAATTACTTCAGTGAAAGTAGTAAAGGAGGGAAAAGACCTAAAAATCTCCAGAAGTGATAGCTGTGGAATGGCCACAACTCACACTATCTAAAATCCTGCCATCACTTTGCCCAGCTGCTGATTAGTTATGTTAGCAAAAAACAGAATTTCAAAGTATGTTTCAGCTTTAGAATGACTGAATAAACTGTCTGTCCAGGAGGACTGTGTTGAAATGTAGACATTTCAATACTTTAACATCAGGAGAATAAATCCATATTTTGTGTGTTGTGATGTGCTATTTAGAATCTTGGATTTACCTTTTAAAATTTCATGGTATCAAAAAGCGCTGGAGATGGAAGTAGATTTAATTTCTAGATTTACATTAAAGTAATTGGGTAGCTAGGGAGGGTGCCAAACACCTCCTATGTTTCAACATATTCTTTAGAGTCCAGATTAGTTGTCTTTGACTTCTTCAGGAAACCTGTATGAAGCTGACTTGAGAAATTCCAGTACTCTGTCTCCTTGCTGTTCCCTCAGTCAAAGATGCCAGCGAAGAAGAGTCCTTTAAGAAAACTGAAACAGGATACCCTGCTTTAGTTCTGTGTTTGCAACTTCAAAGGAGTTATTCATAGATGCATTCTTGCATTATAACACCTTGCTTAACTTGAAAGATTGCATTGTGCTGATGAGAAAGGGTAAGTAGGTTTCCAGATTGGACTGAAGGTATTTTTATAGTTAAAACTAACATTATATATATGCAACAAATTACATGTATCCCTATGGTTTAGTCAGTCAGACTGGTCAAGTATAGTGGCCCTTTTCAAGGTTCTTTAATATTTCTTATTGTGTTTTGAAGGTTTATTTGCATTCCTGACTGAGCAAGTGACTGATATTGTCAATAGGGTTTGTCAGCAAGCTGGCAGAACGTAAGTGTTCCTTTCTTGGCACAGATAACATTAAGAAGTTTATCAGGGAATATTATGCAGACTCAAAATCTGTCAAAAATATGAATGACAGTGTGATAGAAACCACCTGCACAGCTCATGATATTCTTGGATCAAAGTGCCAGCAGGAAATCACTGCAGTATTCCAAATAGTAAGTATGGTTTTGTAACAAGGCAGAAATCTTGAGGAAAAAGTAGATATTTACTTTTTGCAACTTTAAAGCAGTTCCTTAAAGTTTGTACCAAAGGAAGTGCTTGAATGTGTGGCAAGTGCTAGTAAGAAATAGTGAGTTACACATCCACAAATTGAGAATATCTGTCTGAAACTAGGGCACCTAGTGCTATATAAAAGGGACAAAAAAGGAGACTACTAGATATGACTGCATAGGAAAGAGGTTTTGGAAGAAGCTGTTGCTCCTGAGTCATTGAAATGAATGTTTGCTTCATACAGGAAAAGAAACAAAGGTAGAAAGAATACCTAGTGCTTGCAAAGACTTTTAGTCCATAAAGTAAAACAGCTTTTGAAGGGAAGAAATTTCACCAGCTCTCAGTCCTTAACTTAGTCTGAGTTGCAAGTGACCTGTCTAAGATCAGTCCATGGACTGATGGAAAGCTCAGGCTCTTAGATCCCAGCTCAAAGTCTTATCTGTCAGTCCATGCTTATATGTTTACATTTGTATAAAAAGGAAAAATAACCTGGTTATTCTTGCCATTAATCTACTTTTAATGTCACTCACATCACTTAACAAAGGAAAATCTGTGAAGTGGTCAGCTTCCACCATCAATATAGCATAAGTGTGCAAGGCTTTATATACTATTAGCAATAACAAGCTAAATTTCTGTAAGTTAAAACTGAAGCTGTCTAGTATGTATTCTGAGGTCACTTCAATGTCACAACTTTAGATTAATGTATGAAAAACTGTGAAGATGATTTATTTACCACTCATGATGCATGTTAAGTTACCAAGGTGGCTTCGTACTTGGGGAAATATCGAATTTATATTTAAATTTTAGGTGTCAGCATCCCTTTAGATAGAGTCCATTCCTTAAAATAGTTGTCAATAGAAGGATTTTTTCCTGGAAATTTGAAGGTATGATTTTGAAATTGAAGTTGGTTGAAATTAGAGTGCAAGAGTGATCTGTTTGCTGTGGGGTCGCCTTGCCTTTCAGATATAATTTTTGCACGGCTGTAGTCACTGTGAATGAACACAGTGACTTCATCACCTCTTTCGTTCTCTGATTCTTTGAGAAACATATCCATATAATTGCTTTTAGGGCTCAGAGCAACTTTCTAAGAATCATACACTGGCTGTAAAGTGTATTTGGCAAAGAATTATCAGGGGTTTTTTTTGTCAGAATACAAAGGTGTTTCTGTGGTTCTGAAGACCTCTGACATGGGTGCATTTTTGTTCTTTAATTTAGAATAATAACTTGTATCAAGATCTGTAAATACAGTGAGAGACAAATTAGAATTCAAAATTGTCCCAAAATGCAATAAAATTGTCAGACCTATACTGTATTAATGTGGTAGTAATCAGCTGTACAAACATATGATGGGGTTAAACTGGCTGCCCTGCAATACCACGGGAAAGGAGCTGGGAGGTAATCACAAACTTGAACAATGGTGAAGTGTCCTGCTGTTACGAAAACAAGTGAAATATCGTGCTGGGAGATATAATCTCTTCTAGGGCTTGTGGAAACTGACAGAGTGATCTGACTTCTGCAGTTCATGCATCTCTTTCCAAATGCTGATCGTTGGCTAGGCTTTTATTATTTCTCTTGGTTGCAAAACATTATTTATGCATCCCCTTTTGAGCTCCACACATCCATCACAATGGCATTCTTGAAAGGTTTTGTACCCTTTTTAGTGTTTACAATGTCAACCTGAAATGCAAATCAAATCTTTATTTTCAAATCAAACTTGTGAAGAGCAAATACAGTATTTCAGCCATATCATTCTGAGATATTTGTCCCAGATCATCATAGTAGTTAGTTCAGTTCTATTTTTGTTTTCAAAGAGCCGGACTGCATGTTAGTGTTAATGAGTGACTGGGTCTTCCACTCTTTATTCTTTTCAAGAATATGTGTTTGCAGTTTTGAAATTTTCAGTTTTAGATGGAATGCAATTTTCTTCAACATCTGCAAATACAGTTTCATAGTGTCATTATTAGATCTAACAGGAAAATGCTGATATATGAAGTGTATCAGAGCCAGTTATTCTAAGAACTAAACCTTCTTTCTGTCTTATTTCCTCATGCCTAGCAGCCATTGCTAGAAGAGACCAATGAAACATTATTTAAATCTGCAATTATTCCTGGTGTTTCCAAAAAGCTGCAGATCTCTGTGAGTTTTCAGTGTCTCCTTTCTTGCAGTCATGTTTCTTGCTTTTGATACCCCGAAGCCCAGTTGGAAGTGCAATTCATCATTATCCCAGATCATTAATCCTCAATGTCCCATGAATCCCTCCCTGAAGATATGGTTTTCCAAACCAGAAAAATCCAAGTCTCAAAAACAATGATTTCCACAGGGGATAAGAAAGACAGATGATATCAGAAATAGAAAACAACATGGTTTCATGTAGAGATTTCCTTGGTCTTCCCTGTGTGTTTTCTTCTAAAAATGGTCACACCAAACAACCTTAGCAGAACTGACCTTAGGGTATATACTTGTGTGAAATGTTTTTCTTAACTGTGATTTATGAGCTGGTTCATATAATATTGCTAAAAGAGTAATTTCCTAAAGGTTGAAGAGTATAATGGAAGATTTCATATAACTAATCTGGATAAAGGGATAATTAAATTGCATTGATCCAAGTGAAAAAAAATTATAATTGTAATTAAAATTTTACTGAAAAGTGTCCTGTGGGCACAGATGCTTGTCTGTATAGAATCAGGGTAAAAGTCAAACTTATAAGTGCTTCACACATTAAGAAAGGCTGCTAAATGAACAACTATATTTTAAAAACTGTCACACAGTCATTATTTGTAACAAGCTCATTTCATTTTACTGAAGTGCCATGATACTGAAGTGCTCACCTTTGTTAAATACTTTCTTGTTTATATGTATCTTTAGGGTAAAGTCGCTTCACTGAACCAAACCAGAATCATTTTACATAATTGAATTGAAACTCCTGAATGTACTGTAGTGGCCTTGCAATAAATATTGTGGGTTACTTCAAATAAAACCGAGGAACAGGAACAGCTGTTTCTGTCTGAACACAGGAATTGACTGAACACAAGAAGTTTAAGAAATGAGCATCAAGAAATTGAAGAGCACTGTTTGCAGTGAGGCACAGTGCACTGGCAGGTGAGCATTGGCCACCAAGGGGTTGCTTTGACCCGTGACTGGTTACCTCAGTCCAAGGCTTGCAGAAGGTACTGTGCTAAGTGCTCTTCAGGGCTCTTTAACCTCTGGGTTTCTGAGCTGGACTAGTGCAGCCATCAGGCTGTATGGAGAGATGTTTAGTATCATCACGGTATCTGATACGGCTGTTACTTAAAAGGTTGTAATTCCTCACTTGGAAAATTGCAGTACTCTTTGATAATATCTCTGGAAGAGTATCTGATAAGTAATAGCCAAATTCAGGGCTCTTGGGCACGAAAAGTTTTAAAATTCACTGGAAAGTGTGTTTTCCCACGACTTTACTTCAAGAGCCCCAAAACCGGTTTCTTTAAAGAAATAGTAATAGTTTCTTCCTAAGTCTATGTCTAATTGCATATTTTATTTTCTACTCCAGATGTCCTGATTAGTTAATGCCTATCATAACTTGATAGCTCTGTTTGTTGGGAGCATGCTTTACCATGTAAAACAATTTAAAGAATATTCCATCTGCTCCTTGAGGATCCCACTGGCAGTGAGTTAGTCCTAGTGAACACTACTGCAGTCAGTGGGACCAATGTTACAACACCTTCTCTCCAATGTGAGTGAAAGATGGTCTGTGTTTCAAAATCTCCAAGATGAGACTTGCTTAGACTTCTCAAGTCCCCTGGACAGAACTAGAAAGAAGACACATTTGAAGGACAAATCTAGAAAGAACACACACTATTGAAAACAATTGAAACACCTATTTTATTTGAGCCAGTTAGGCAAATGGTAGCAAAAAGAAAAAGACATCAGTCTTCTTCCACAGATGCACAATAAAAAGAGGAGTTAAAAGTGAACAAAGGCCACCTTGGACTAAATAAGGGTTTTTGAATTACAAAATTGACACCTTTAGGAAGGACAAGAAAATACACCCACTCTTCAGTTCAGATAACATAAAATATTATACAACAGTCATTTTTAATCTACATCTTATCAAAATTATTTTTCAGCTGTTGCCAAGAAGAGATAGACACTGGAAAACCTTTTTTCTTACTGAATATTGTGGTTTAACTTACCATTCAGGAGTAACTCACAAGAAGTTTAATAGTTCTATGAAAGATACCAGTGCACAGATTATATTAAAAATTCTGTCCTTTGTTGCTTTTAGCTCCATTTTAAGATTCAGTATGAAAAATAGTAATTCATTATTTGGTCTAGGTAGACACAGACGATACATAAGGAGTTTAACAATGCCCTGGCGAGTACCTTGTCTTTTTAGTAGATAATCAAAACAGCTCATTCTCTGGGGCTGGGGGCATAGCCCATTACGTATATGCTAAATTCATGTAGAAAATAATTGCATGGATAATGAAGCCAACTACACTGTACCCACATTCAAACATCTTGGAGAACTTAACTAGCAAAATTAGTCTGCCTCAGCCATGAGTTTAGACAGATTATGGTATAAAATGAATGCATATGCAATTTTTGGTTTAGCTTGTAGCTCTAGTAAAGTTTTGAAATTAATGTTCCTGAAACAGGGTTTTAAGTTTATGAATAAAAAAGAGGTATTTCCATGAAGCAGGAGAAAGTGAAAAAAATCTACACAGATAGTAGGAAATTGTGAGTCATTCCTTGTTTATAAACTGCAATGTTTGGTGTGTTTCACATTCTCTAGTCAGGTTCTTTTTGTTTTATATTTCTGACTAACTTTTGACCCTTGATAAAAAGTGTGAGCACTGAACTACTTTCAAGCACCATTTTTATTTTTAAAATTTGTTGACTAAATAAGCAAGATACTGCCAAATTCACTGTAGATTAACTGACTGTCAAAATTTATCCTGAGGAGTCCTGAACATGAACACACTAGGTAACCCTTCTTGAGGATTATTACCAGTTTATTTGAAATAGTTTCAGAGTTTTCTCATGCCTAGACTACAATTAGCAGGAGAGCCTTGTTTTGCATAATTTGGTCATCTTGAGAATTAAGTTTATGGGGTGGGGAGAGAGAAAACTATTTGATATCTAAAATTCTACATTTCTCTTTTGCTTGTTGCTTTTCCTCTCTGGAAATGCTGTTGCCAAATAACAGAGTGAGTTTTCTTCTTAGTCTCTGTAAAGTTTTGCTAGAAAAGATAAACTTCCTGCTAATCTTCTGTCATGAGTACACATACACTTGGCATGTTTGGAAGAAGGTCATCACAGATTTGGGAAGAGGTGTGTGGGGTGCTGGGGGGATGGTGAGCTGGGATAAGGAGGAAAATAATGTAGGTAATATAGTAAAAGGAGAATAAAAATTCTGCATGTCTTTTTATCATAGGAAGAGAGTACTGTGTATGGTAGAGGCCGTAATAGAATTTAGATAGAAAGAAAAAAATTGCATCATTACTGTATGCATTAAATTTTGTGAATGTCTTTTTAATAGAAAGATAAGAATGATCAAGATGTTATCGTCTTAGAATAATAGGTTGGTGTCATGTACGAGACATTTTTTGTCTATGGTCATGTAAGATATCTGAGGATAGAGATGAACTCAGAATTTCACTCGTCACTATTTATAAGACTTAAAAAGGATGAATGTCAGATTTCAAGACATCTATGGCGAAACTTATTTAAAAGCAATTTTTCACAATCAGAAACCTGTCATTGGTGTTGCTATTTCAAAGGAAGAGTTTTATAAGATGACTTGTAATCACCTGTTGAATTTTTGCTGTGTCATCCTTTTTCTGTACCTACCCAATGGCAACGTGAGCAAAGAACAATTAGTTGATAGAAAAGATACTGCAACAAGTCCCAGATACTGCCAGTCCCCTAGGAAAGTGCATTGGTTTATACTTCCAAATAGTTTTTGTGTCAGTCAAACTGGATGTCAGTTAATCTAATAAGAAAACCAGAAAAATCTCAATAACTGTGTATGGACCAGGATATTTGAACCAATTTTAATGAAGTAAGTTTCAGAAAACTATGAAATACATGATCTTGGAGACCATGATGAAAGAGCAAAATATTTTCAAAACCTGGGGGGAAAAAAAAGTAAGTTTTCAAACTTTGCCACCTACACAGATTTGAATGTGACTTACAAAGAAAAAACTGTAGTGAAGAGGTAGCTAATGATAGATTCTTGCCTCTTTGTTCCAGACATTCAGATGAGAACTTCTGTATATAGAAAAAATTGATGCAGTCTATCATATATCTTCCAATTCCTTTTAGAGTAGCCTCTGCCCTGTTAAGTGCTCATATATTTTCCCCGAGGAACTGCAATTTAGCAGAAATTTTTTGGTCGTGATTTTGACATTTTCCAATACCCATGCTTAGCATATGGCACAGTTAGTCATGTTTTCCTTTCTGAACAATTTTAGATTTCTAAACTTTTTTTTTTCAATCTTTAGGTATTGTAGCAAACAGTTATCCTGTTGCAACAAATCATTACCTTTGAAGATTTTAGCAATTATCTTTTGCTTGATTTAATGCAGCCCATCTGTATTAAATTCTGGGTATTTTATTACCCTTTTCCACCCTGAAGGGAACAGTATGCTTAGTCAGTGGTTGCTCAATTGCCAGTGTATAGTTGGCATTAAATGTATACATTTAGAAAACACATGGCGCATCAATTACAGTGTTTTCTGATACAGACTGAAATTCCATCAGCTGTGGCCAATAATAATATTGCACTGGCTCAAAACCAAAGAATGCCATGTTTTGACTTGTGTATCTTGGTGCTAGTTTAGCATCCTATATCCCAAAGGAATTTCTTTCTTTTCATTTCCCCTCCCTTGCTTTTCTTCTCATCCCCCTCTTTCCCTTAAATGAAGATGCAGAGTATAACATCTTAATAGGTAGAATCCAATAAAATACAACTGTGACACTGGTCACATTCTTCAGAAGAGTTCTATTAATCAGGAAAATTAATGTTCCCATAAGGCATTGGTATTTGGGGTTTTTTTGTTATTTCTACTTATTTGCTTGAGTTTTACTAGGACTTTTACGATGTAGTAAAATATAAAAGCACAAGTAAAGCACTGGGAAGCTTCTTAAGCCAAGTTCCTGTGTTCCAGTCTGAGCAGGAAAGTCTTAGCAGAGAAATTAATCTCCTGCATGATGGCATTGACGTAAGCCTCTGCTCAGTTTGTGTGCACATGTAAACAGGGAAAGTAAGAGAGAATAAAACCATTTTATTTTAGAATTTCATTTACAATTTATTTTACTTAGGAGAGGTAGAAAGGGAAAGCAGAACTTAAAGGCCTGCACAACACTTTTCACAAAGCTTTAACACACATACTACAATAGATCCAGTGACATTTGCAAACTCCTCTATCTGCATTCGGAATGAGTCACAATTCTCTTCTGTTCTGTCTGGTTTCTCAAGCTTGGAGAAGCCATTAGGTGAAGTTTTAGAGTGGGTTTTGCTGACGTCCACATGAGAAAACCAATTGAGACTCTCCTACATTGCTCAGAATGCAGTAAGCCTAATGCAAATCTGCTATAACAGCTGGGGGAAAAACCACTCAGCCTGATCCTTAACAGGATGAGTTGTGCCAAAGAATACGAAGAATGTGGTAACCATAATTCAGCTCCTACACCATTACACAAACACAGTTCTAGTGGGTAGGATAATACATCAAGCATGACATACTTGTGATATTACCTTTTGCATGGCAGGAAATCACAGCATCTCCTTTAGCATTTAACCTGTTTCTGAGGATACCAGACTGCTGGGCAATTTTATTAGCTTGCTATAGAGAGATTTGGAGACCCTGCATGGAGATTGGAAGCTGGTAAAAGGCATGCTGAGAGGCTTATCCCTCTCACTATAATGAAAGGGAAGGCTCTAGAAGCAATTCTGTCTCTTAAAGAGCCTTGGAAGACTTGCTGAAGTGACACTAATGGTATAGATAGATTTCACATAATGCCCTCTGGTTTCTTATGCACCAAGTTTGAATCCTTAGTCTGTACACAGCCTTTATTGAGTGAATTTATTTCAACAGGCTTGGAAATACTTGAATAAAAATCTCATTAGGGATATGTTGAACAAGATATGTTGACTTGCTACTATAAAAAGTCTTCTTTTTACGCTTAGTCATTTAACTACATGACAAGTTTCCTGAACAGTAAACTAGTACAAAATATTGTACTAAAAAGTAAGGTGGCGTTGTTTTCATAAGTTCTGCTTTAGATTTTTATGTTTCAAACCTGTAAGAAGAGAAGCACATAGAAATATGCTGTCTTTATTTTGAGCTACTTCATTAGTACAGAAAATGAATACACAAAACTCAGCTCTCCACTTGTTTTCTTGTTGCTTGTGGGCTTTTCCCAGCAATACGGGAAAGCCCCTGGCCCCATATATATGGAAGCAAACCAGAAATGGTGTTTAATGGATTTAATCTTTGCTTGTCACTCTTTGTTGCCAGAATTAGGGACCAAAGTTCAAAATTTAAATTAAGTGGCAAACAGGTGAAAGATTGAAAAGCCCAAGTGCTACAGCTGACTGATAAATGGTTTAATACACACTAAAATCCAAAACTATATAGCAAGTTCAGTTAGGAGCTTATAATAGCAGTTGGTTACTAAAGAATTTTAGAACTATGAGGTTGGATGATATATTTAGAGGTTATTTAGTCTATATTCTCATCCAAAGCAAGGCTAATAATTTCTGACACATGCTTACATTGCCTTTTAAAAATCTATGCTTAAAAAACTACTTGTATTTCCAAGAACAGATTCCCTTAGCAAAATGTCCTTATTACTTCCCTTTAAAAAGTACTTTTTTCACCATTGAATCTTTATTATCACAACTTAAAATGCCATGAGCTATTTTGTTATTTCTTGACCATAGGATCAAGGAAAATAATCTGTTTCCATAAATTACACAGCTATATTTATTTAATTAGGTTTTCTTTCCCTTAGGCTACATTGTGTGACCTTCTGTCTTTACTCATGAGATGTTTTCTAAATCTCTGTTTTGTCAAGTTGTAGTCCTGTATGTATCTGCTGAATTGTGTTGCCTCAAAGCAAGAAACAATGCTTCAGGTGAGCCTTAGGAACACAGAGAGTGGGAGGTTGCTCTTCTGGACAATACTCCCTTTTAAATCTCCTAGAATCAGGCTTGTTTTTGCCTAAGACTATGACTGTTTACTGTGTGATTCACTGCTGCTTCTCGTGCATTTTCTGAAGAAATGGCCCCTTGTCCTGCAGATTATTCCCATGTGTACGTAGGGCTTGGTAATTT